>APFE030242620.1:7499-97688 GCA_000404065.3 Pinus taeda
ATTACCTATACTAGCTTCCTAAGCAAGTCTTAAACCTCAGCTCTTCAAAACAAGCTTGAGAAATGAGAGAAAGACATCAAAAAAGCAATGTAACTCTGGTTCCGCACTTTCTCTTACTTTTGCCTGCAGACCCGCACCTTTTGTTCAAGTTATCTATGTACTTATACGCTCTGTATGTAAAGGGGAAGGTGCGTACCCCTGTAAAAGTCAAAAGGCGCAATATTTATCTTAAAAAACTCATCTTGGGTTAATTCTAGACTTTTCTAGAAGCATTTGTTACGTGGATTGTTCGCTCCAAGTGGTTCATGCATCCCATGAGAGGAGGAACTAATCCCTTGTTGACAGGAGATATCCCTTTGAAGGAGGACTCTATCCCTTTGAAGGAGGAGCTGGTAACTGATCTCCATTGTACTATAAATTGAGGCATTGGATCAGTGGCCAGAGAGGTTTGAAGCTGAACTTTTGAGCGTAAATGCTAGTGAAATCAAGACTTCCTATTTGAGCTTAAAAGGAGAGATCACATACCTTTTTGGCTTCATTAGGGAGTGAGTGAAGCTTTTCAAAGTAGAGGAGACTTCTTGTTGGACCCTGGGAGGAGCTTGTACAGCGTCAAGGCAAAGGTTGTAAGGTTCTTCTCCTTTTGAATTAATACAATCAAGCTCATTTTTCTCAGCAAGTATCTCATGTTATTTGTTTCATGGACTCCTTGACTTTCATGTTAAATATGTTTTATAATATTGGATATTCAGGTGCTATTTAATCATTTGCCTTGTTTTTGCTTGCAGGTTTACGACAAAGGAACTTACTTGGATCAAAGGAGCGAAGGCATCTCGAAACTTGCGTTGGACATGAGGTAGGCCTTAAAATACATTTTTTTGCCATTATTTATAAAGTGCATTTAGAGAAAGATAGTGTCTGGTTGGTTTGTTTTTCATTAGGTCTTCATTAGATTCTAGGAAGGTCTGTCTTGTCCACAAGATCGACTCATTCCGCGTGAGAGTTCCTACTTCCACTTGGACAATGAAGATCTCTTACTCATCCCTGGTTGAAAATGGAGTGGCAAGTGTCAGAGGGGAAGCTTCTGGAAGATTCCATGATCTTCCACCTCGCATTTTGGTCCCTGCCATTTGTCCATTCCCGACCATTGCACCCTATAGAGGAGAAAAACAGTATGCATCGCACCCTGTACATTGGGAAGGTGATATGCATCGTGCCCCCTGCATGGAGCTTTCAGTATGGTCCAATTTTGACCATTTATGAGCAGTTTTCAGTGGAGAACTTCTGGGAGATGATGTAATCAGTTGAACTTGTTCCTTTAGGCAGTGAAGCAACCCTTTTAGGGACTTAAGAGCCATCAGTTTATGGAAATTTGTGATTGGGGTTGAAGTGCCCAAAAATGTCTATAACACCCCTCGAAGAGGTAAGTGAACATTTCTTTCCTTTATGAATAATAAAATACATGCTATTATTTCTTATTGTTCTATGTTCTGGGTATATTTCTTCACATGTTTGGTATTCTGGCATTTTCTCGCAGGTCAAGAGCATAACAAGTGGTATCAGAGCACTTTTTAGGGCCAGTGGAATCTCCATTTTTAGCAGATTTCTTTTTGGCTAGAGACATGTTCTGACATCTTTAAACCACAAGATTTGTCGTTGAGTGCATAACCTACGGATTTGGGGAGGCATGCATGCAGGAAATATAATAAGTGGTCACACTTTTTGGACTCCCTTGTAAACCCTGTGGGTACCCCTTCGATTCGTAGCGCATTAGACAGAACCATGCACGGACTATCTTCCAAGTACCCTCTGGGTATATCGGAAGCCCCCTAGGCTCTCTTGAAACCTCGCCATAGATAAACTTTCGGTTGTCTTGCTGCTACAGTACACCGAGAACAGCACTTAGGGACATTACTCACGTGTACGATAGGGTAATTGGGTTGTACGACTAAGGGTATGGTTGATCTCATTGGTTAGTGCCCTGAAAGATTGGGCCGAGTACTACTGTCAGGCCCTTATGTATATTGCGATCTGTAGCACTTGACACTCCTTGAGACCTTAGTTCCCTTGTCTCTCTCTTGATCATGCATCATATTTTCTCGATCAGACCTAGTAGGTTGGGTTCGATCGCCACAGCAACAATCAGTTCCGCCACTCAGATCTATCAGATCCACCATTCAGAACCAATAGTTGGGTTCTGAAGCAGTCACAACAGTCAGATCCGCCATTTAGATCTAGCAACAGGGGTTCAATCACTGCCACATTTCTCCTCTCTGCAGTTGAGGGCTTCACCGACAGATTTGACTATTTGTGTGAATCCTATACCTGGGCAGGATTCTCCCAGGACATTGGGTAGAAGCAAATTTTCAGGGAATCAGCTATTGCAGTATTCCTAAGCGCAGAGTAAAACTCCTCTCGGAGTAAAAAAAAAAAAAAAAAAATCTAAGACACTCCTGGGATGTTTATAGGAGACTTAGCCCATAAGAATCAGGTCGACGAGGTGAGAAAGGTAGTACCATTCACTTGTCAGTGTTAAAAAATCGGGTGGTCCCAAATTTTTTCTCACAATAACGACAAGTGCACCGGATCAGTGCATGGTACAAACCAAAGCTCAAGCTATGGCCAATGAGAAGATAGACACCCTTGAACATAGGTTGGAGGAATTAACGAAGCAGATTCAGAACTTACAGGAAACTCTCACAAAGGGCAAGTCGAGGGAACAATCAGGGGCATATGACTTTAATGAAAACATTGACGGCAAGTCTAGCCATTCTCTTCACTTCTATGGAAACCACCAACAGTCCCAGCTGCAACCACCCAAGCTGGAATGTATAAATTTGATGGCTCTCATCCGGCCACATGGCTAGCACAAATAGAGCAATATTTCACGTTGAATCACATAAAAGATGATGCAACTAAGCTAAGTGTGGCTAGTATGTACTTGGACCACGAAAGATGGCAATGGTGGCAGTGGCATCAACATTGCTATGGAAGGCCCGTGACTTGGCAGATATTCGTAAAAGCCCTTTCAGATCGCTTTGACCATGAATCTAACTTTTTGGGTCATCTTACTAAGCTCCGACAGACAGGAACAATGCAAGAATATATTACAGCCTTTGAAGCCTTAGCCTTCTGCACAAGAGGTCTACAAGATGAGTTCTACTTGGAATGTTTTGTCAGTGGTCTCAAAGACGCCATACAAGCCCACGTCTGATTGCAACACCCCATCTCACGGCTGGATACTTGCAAGATAGCTCATGAAGTAGAAAATGCATTAGTGGCCCAGTCAACTCGTCAAAATTTCATAGCCAAGGGTCACCCCAGTCAGGCTCCAAGCACTACCCAAACACTTAAGGTTCAAAACGTGTCACCAGTGGAAATGGCAGAAAGAAGAAAGCAAGGATTGTGTTACTACTGTGATGAGAAATACTCCTCAGGGCATAAATGAAAGGAATCCAAATTCTTTCAAATTGATGCTACTGATCACAATTCATCGGAGGAAGCCCCATCATTAGAGGAACCAGAGGAGGAAGATGAGGACCACCAGTTGGACAATGTGCTCCCAGCTACACCTGAAGAACCAGTTATCTCGCTTCATGCATTGTTTTGTTAGAGCAGTCTCTAATTTCCAGGTTCAAATTGTTGATGGGGGGACAATGAAATGTGAAGGCCGCTGTGAAAATGTCAAACTTCAAATGGGGGATTATCAACTAAAGACCCACATGTTTTCCATACACATGGGTGGGTGTGACATTGTCTTGGGTGATGTTTGGACTTCAAAATGTCATACAAATATCACTCATTACCATACATTTTTCACCTATGATTCCATTATATCACTCATTATTCACTACCATGTCACTTCATTTTCCCTATTGTTCACCATTAATGGGTCTCATTTATATCTTCCACATATTATTTATTTTTAAGCATTTTTAAGAGAAATTCTTGATTAAATATTAGAAAATATTTTTTACTTCATATATGGAAAGTGGATTGTTTTTGTGACATTTGTAGGTTCCAAGGAAGCTTCCAAGATACCTTTATGTGGTCTTGAATGATCAAATTCGAATTGGATAAGATAAGTCTCATGGAGAAAATCAAGGACAAAGGGATTTGATAAGATAAGCCTCATGGAGAAGATCATGATCTCATGGGGAAAATAAAGGACAAAGGGGGTTATGTGTCTAGATGGTTGAGAGATTAATGGATGATCATTATGAGTTTGTTACTCATCCCATTATATAAATAGGAATACAATCTCCTCCATTTGTAATCTGAGAATCTTCATTTGTAATCTTAGAGTTCCATTTGTAATCTTAGAGTTGGTTTGTAATGGAGATTTTGAAATAAAGGATCATACTTCAATTTTGCTTCTACATTTGAGTCTCCATTGAAGTGGTGTGCTTGTGGAGTTATGGAGGGCCCCCATGGCCTCACTTGCATGCTTATTTACTTATTTAGGTATAATTTATTTTATGTTTTTGTTTGATTTCAGCTTTAAAGTTTTGTTAAATGTTCTAATATTGAAAGAATCTTATTTGAAAGTGTTCTTGTAAGAGAACTGTAAGATCTCTTACAATTATTAGATCTAGGTTTATTTCATTTCAGCTTTTAATTTCTTATTAGATGTTTTAATGTTGGAAGAGATCTTGAATATGTTCTTGTAAGAGAATCATAGATCTCAAACAATTGTTAGATCTAAGTTTGATTAGTTATTGAAAGAGATCTTAATGAATATGTTCTTGTAAGGGAACTTTAAGATCTTGGACAAATTATGAATCTTTCTAGATCTATATATTTTAGATAAGCACTTCTAAGTTTACCTTCCTGGGTTGACATTAAATTAAGCTCTAATTTGCATATGCATTTTAGACCCAACAGTGGTAAATCCTAGAGAGTGGGTCTCAGTTTAGGGCCTAGTGATCTAGTGTGGATTGCGGTAAAGCTTGAGAGACTAAAAGATAGGAAAATTCCTCACGGTGTAGGTGGAGAAATCCTGTGGCATCCATGCTTGTTTGGCCTAACGATCGGGTGGATATCATGGTAAAGCCTGTTATTACATTTCATTGTGTTGGCATAGTGATCCAGGATGGATTAAGGTAAATCCTGGTTTCTATTGACGAGGGTGAGGTGGTTTAGCCTCGGGATGCCTTGGTTGGTTCTTTTGGTTTGAGTCCCACATTCGTGCTTGGAATATGGCACGGGGGTGAATGGATGAAGAGAGATTTGGCTCAACCATTCTATGGTCGAGTGGAATGTGGTAGTCCCATCCTGGGTTTGGATTTTGTGTCATCGATATGAGGTTATTTCTCTTTGCATTTCTATGAGAATTATATTGGTTTATATGAGGATCATATGACTATGACTTCATTGGTATTTTGGAGTAGCATGATCCGGATTATCCACAGTATTGTGTTCATTCTGTCGACGTTTCAAACCATAAAGGGGGTCCATCATCAGGATTAGATTTGATAGAATATGAATGATAGTTCCTTGAGAGAAGAATCTTTCGACCAGAGTATAAATAAACTTAGATCTTGATAAAATTTTATATAGAAGTCGACCCTTAAAATATATATATATATTATTATATATATATATATATAATATATTTCTTTTTTTATTTTTATTTATTATAATAATTTAGTTAATATTTTAATTCAGATTATTTAGCTTTAATTTTTCCAAATTTTACTTAATTGATTATTTGTAAGTTTATTTTTATATGATGTATGTATTTTATTATTTTTATAATTAGTTTTTTTTTTTTCATTTTATCTTCATTTAACAATTTAATTAATTTATTACTAAATACTTATTACTTTTTAATAGAGATTGGTTAGTTTTGTTTTAATTATTTTTTTTATTTTTATTTTTAAATTAATTAGAATTAATAATTAATTAAAATTAATTTAATTCATTGGTATTTTTGTTGCTATTATGTTGGTTATGTATGAGTTTTATGATAGTGGATATGTATGGCTCTCATCATGTTTTTACTTGTAAATGAATGGACAATGTATCCATGACCTAATAAATTATAATGCAACAAATGATATGAGGGAAAAATAGTTCAGAGCGGTTATCAAATAAGTATGGGATACCTATGCTTAAATCTATTGTTTACACTTATAGATTACATATTTGTGATATGTTTGCAAAATGATTGGCATGGCTAGCACGGGTCTAGTTAAGGGCTTGTTCAAGTATTTAATTTTGCATCATTGTTTCCCTGTTATCTTATTGATCCGAAGGTGTCATTCAATTCTCCACAGTGACTTGGACTTTAGGCCTGAAAAAGTGGCTCAAATCCCGGGGACACTAGCACAACGCTAAGCAAAATAGTTCCTGGAAGCTGGCATGCCTTGTCATGAGAGCGTCTAGAGCCTCCTGGACGCTGGCAGGCCTATAACATGAGAGCGTCTAGAGGTCATGTAACAGCCCCGCTGAAAATTCCATGTGAAAAATATAAGACCATGATTGATGGGACACTTATTCCAAGCTGAGCGTTGGGCAAGACATCCTAGGGGGTGTTCATTTAATTGTTTATGGCTTAGGAAATTGGCAAAGGCAATGGCTAAGGTTTTGGAAAGGAAAAATGGAATTTTGGCACAATTATTTATTAAAATAATGGAATTTTGGAGAAAAAGGAGTGAAAGGTCACAGATTGCATGTGAGGATGAAAATGAAGTAAAATAATGGAAAATAAAGAAAATAGAGGCCTCATTCATAAAAAGGCTTATGAGGATTAGTTGGTAACATTTTCTCAATTCAGTGTTGGAGCAATCTCATTATTCTCTCTCTCTCATACTCTTGGACACTTAGAGTTTTCTTGGAGCACTTTGGCATTGGAGCAAGAAAGACAAAGAAGGCAAGAGGAGGCAAGGATCCAGTAGGGAAAGGTGGGATCAAGCAGCTACAACAAGCTACATTGCGAGTATCAACTTGCATGTGTATTTTCCTTCCTAGATTTGGCATACGTGGGATCGCATGTGTTTCTTTTCTACCATGGCATGAATTTTTCCAGGTGTGACAGTATTTTTAGCCTAGCCTTTCCATTTCCTAATAGATTTGATGAGATGGGTTCTCTCATTCAGTTTATGTGGGATCGATGAATTAGATTTGAAACTAAGTCGGGTGGATCTCTGAATTGACAAACACATGGTCTAAGTGGTCCCTGAACCAGACTGAGGATCACAAAGCCACTGGTCTAGTAACCCCTGAACCAGACTGTGGGTTGTGGTAAAGCTAGATTGTGTGCATCTGTAGGCTTAGGAAAGGTGAATGGCAGGATATATGGTAAAGCCAAGAGGTGGATTTTTATCTTCGTTGGGCCTAGTGATCCCGAGATGGGATGCACAATAAAGCCTAGAGAGTGTGTCTCGGTGTAGGGCCTAGTGATCCCCATATAGGAAAGTGGATGCATGGTGAATCTTGAGAGACTAGGAGGCACTCAAATTCCTCACAGTGTAGGTGGAGAATTCTGGTGGCATCCATGTTGATTGGTGTTTTTGATGTGTTCTATGAATCCCACATTCATAATTGGAATGTGGCATGGGGGTGATTGGCTGAAGAGAGACTTGGCTCAGCCAATCTATGGTCGGGTGGAATGTGGTAGTCCCATCTCCGGTTGGTTCATTCAATTGATTAATGAGAAATTCATTCCCTTGATTTTCATGTGTAAAAGTACTAATATATACATGGATTTTGATGGTTGATATGTTCATTGCATTTTTGTTCCTATTATGCTGGTTATATGTATATCGTGTGACAACAGCTATGTATGGCTCTCATAATGTTTTTACTTGTATTTGAATGGACAATGTATCTATGATATAATAAATGATAAGGCAACAAATGATATGAGGAAACAATGGTTCTTGGTAATTCTCAGATAAGTATAAGATCCCTACACTTAATTTTGTTGTTTACACCTGTAGATCACATGATGATGATAAGTTTGATGAAATGCATGTCATGGCTAGTAGGGGTATGGTTATGATCTTGCTCATATTATTGCTTTTGCGTCCTTGTTTCCTTGTATTCTCACCAATTTTAAGTGATCATTCCATTATGGGCAGTGTCCCAAGCTCTAGGCCGAAAATGGTGGCTCAAATCTCGTAATGCTAGCAAAACATAGCGTTAGCCTAGAGACTAACTCACCTTGGCAGTGTCGGGGGAGCGTTATAACTTGCCTTGGCAGTGTCGGGGGAGCGTTACTCTGGCCTAAGTTGGTTAAAACAACAGTATGACCTAGGGACAGGTTGTCTGAGTGGTTGACTTGTCTCCTGAAGGTTATGTGGATGACATTGGAGGACTGTGTGATGTTCCATTGATTCCACTTCCTAAGGTCACCTAGGAGGTCGAATCTAATCATAGTAGCCTCTTGTCTCATGTTTACCGCGATTGGCATGGTTACTTAGGTGGATCTGGGAGGAGGGTGTTACAGAGTTGTATAAGAGCATGGTTCGACTCTCGGACTGGATGTGCGGTGTATGTTGGTCACGCATGCATGTTAGTTGCATGTGTGTCTCTTGCACTTGAATTTCATGTGTTTGTTGCATTTGCTTGATGTTTGATTATGGTTGTAGTAAGGTTGTCATGGAGAATTTGATGTTGATTTTGTGGAATGCATTTGTCATGAGTATGTGATTGGTTGCATATAGTTATATGTCGCTTACGTTTTGATTTTAAGTCGCCTACTTACATCCTAGTATGTTAGGTTACATTCTTGAATATTTTGTTTCCATGTATCAGTCTTGTATGTTGATTACAAGAATTGATCACTTATGTTCGACTATATGTGTTTATGCATATGTGTTTTTGGTTAGGCATTGTTTACGCATATTATTAGTTTCATGTTGCAATGTGTATAATGGAGTAATAGTTGTTTTCATGCATACGGTCATGGTTTGTGAAGTTGATATGGTCATGCATTGATGAATGGACTCTAGCTAGAAGGATGTGTATTTGGTTTTTTATCCTGTGTTATATGTCTATATGCATTCGTTATGTATGCATGGTCTTGGTTGTAATTATGCATGAATAGTAGGTTAAGCATGCCTTGTGAAGTCATGGTATGCAATTTAGGTCATCAGGGTGATATTGGTATGTTATGATGCTAATGTGTTGGCTGAGATAGAGCTATAGATGCAATTCATCATAATGAGGTTGCAACATTAGGCTTTGGGGTAAGAGGAAATAGTCATACATGTATTGTATGTCGACATGCAGGTATGTAAGTTAATAATTTTTATATGCATCAGGTTTATATACATTAGGTTTATGTACATGTCTTTTGATGTTATGGTTACATTCATGATAGATGTTAGTTGATTAGTGTACTTATATGCACATGCGTCAGATAGTCAAGAATGATGGTAACTTGTGGTTTTATGCATTGCTACTGTTGTTTTATGTTAGATAACCTAATGATTAGGTTATATGTTATTGATGAGCATGATATAGAGCTTATTATTGTTATGTGTTATTAACTTGATGATTAGAGTTATTTCATTGAGATCTTGATGTTGTAATTTCGATTGGTCATATGTGTGATGGTTATGTTCATTGCATTGAATATCTTGATGTTATATGTATTGTGTTAACCTGGTTTGACCTATGAAGATGGTTATGGTTGCTATATTCAGGTATGAGCCGGCATATTTGTGATATGGTGTCGTACTAATCTAGATTGATTGTACATATGTGATTGTTATGCATGAACGACAAATTATTATGAGCTTGTGATGTGAACATGTTAGTTAGTTACTATTATGGATATCATAATCTATGTTTGAGTTGATATGTTGTGAAGTTGTATCATGCTAACCTAGATCGATTGTGCAAACAAGATAGCCTCCTCTGAAATACACTAAGGTATGAGTTTGCTTATGCAATATATTGGGTGCTTCATTGTTGATTATGTCGTCCATTTGGTGTTTGAGTGTTCAGTGCCTATTATGTCGTCTAGTTGATTTATCTGACATGGTGTGTTCATATCTTGCTTAAATGTTTGATTAATTGCATGATATGGGTATGAGTTTATAAGGTTGCATGAAGAAATGATCTTGTTTTAAGATGATCGTACTAATACATATGTGTCGAGACAGTTGATATGTACTTGTGTGTAAGTAGGTGATAGTTGTAGCATTATGTCTAATGACTATGAGTTGACTATGGATTATGACATGATTGTTAGTCCTGCTAAATGTTGACTTAAAATTGATAAATATGACTGTCTTGATATTTGAAACATGTGGTTGATATGTGTGAGCAGTTGCAGGAAGCATGATGGTGTTATCTTGAGAACGTAATAGTTGATGTGTTTATATCACCAACAATCAAGTGATGTGACAACACATAATAATACTCAACTGCAACAAGGAAAAGGTCAAAGAAAGGAATTGGGCAAGAACTCCTTTGGCTATGTTTGGAAACCCTAATTTCAAATGAATGATTTCTTTGCATAGAGGAAGTCTTTGTAACCTTAATCTTGTCGGATATTATGTGGATACACACTATATTCATGAATATGTACTTGCAGGTGGATCTGTCAATTGATTGGAGTCCCTTGAGAGATGGCGTGGATGTGTTCAGTTGCAAGCAATGTGCTTGGCACAATAAGATGAAGTAACTAGTGTATTGTTGTGTTTATTTATGCATTAACAATTATGCGTTAATGACAACATGATGCAAGGAGTTGCATAGCAAGAGAGGTTGCCATGAAATCTCGAAGAAGGCTTAGGTTGAGTTTTCCTTGGGAACCATGGGAATTGAGTCATGGTGTTCATTGTCAGTCTTATGCTTTAGGTCTTTGTGATTTGCTTGCGCTTGATTTGCGGTTTTGTTTATGTGTCATGCAAGGCCTTGCCACTTTGGTTGTGGTGTCATATTATTGTCATTGATTTTCATGATCTTCTTCTTGTTTGTTTCTTGACTTGCGTTTTGTGTTTTGAGTGTTGGGAGTTGGTTGGGAAAGAGGAAAGTTGATGGAGCTCAGGGAGAGATGTGTGGTACCCAACAGGAATGTGAGATTCAAATGAAGCTCTGTGCATGAGTAAGTGCATCGGAAGGTAAGACTATGACAATCGATTAGATTGGTTTGTTCCATTGGTGTAAATAGGCAATGGCAGTATAGTCATGAGAAAGGTAATAGGAAAGGTAAAGTAAATGGATCTGAGGCTTTAGATGCCTTGATATTCTTAATGTTGCACATGTGTTGGGTGAATACAGGAAGTTCTCTTAAACCTTGAAATTGATATTTGGTAATTATGTTATAATCATGACTATGCTGATGTTCATATATGTAGGTGTGTATGTATGTCATGTCTGACAGGGTCATCATGGATCATGATTATTAACGCTAACATTTATATTTATATATATGTGTTTATGTATGTCATTGTCTGACAGGAACATGATTGTTTTATGCTAATGTTTATATATATGTATGTATGTATGTATCCATGTCATTGTCTGATAGGGTTTTCAGGGATCGTTCTTGTGGAGGAATGATTGCTTACGCAGGCGAAGGACATGAAGAGGTTGATGGCTACGAGGAATCAAGTTGGAAGAGTAGTCACGACAAATATAGGAGGTTAGTATCATGCGATTATGAATTGATATTATATGCTTGTATTATGCCTATGTTTAGGTTATGACAGGTAATGTGGAAGGTTACATTAATGAAACAAAATAGTGTGGTTTGCAGCATGTTGGGATAAGCATGGATAAGACACTGAAAGCAAGGTTTCTTGCTAAGGACAATGTGGTTTTTTTGATATGTGGTACTACTTTTGTGCATATGTTGTATATGTTGTACATGTTTCATCTATGATGCGTGCACATGCGGTGTTGTGTATATATAGTGTATACATGTTGTTTATGCAATGTTATGTACAAGCTGGTGCATATAGTGTTGTGTGAATATTGCATATGCAATGTTGGATATAGATGTTGCTATGTACATGATGGATATGCAGTGTTGTGTGCATATGGTGTTGTGCACATGTTAGATCTGCAGTGTTGTGTCCATATGACGCTATGTACATGTTGGATATGCAGTGCTATGTACATATTGTGTTTTATGCATGTTGTACATATAGTGTTGTGTGCATGATTGTATAAGGGGTGATGTGAGCATGTGGTGTCGTGTTGTACGTTTGGTGTTGTGTGCATATGGTGTTGTGTACATGTCTTGCATGTGATGCTATGTACATGTGGTGTTGTAGACATGTCGTGCATATGGTATGGTGTACATGTGGTATTGTGTACACATTGTACATGTGGTGCAGTGTACATGTGGCACTGTGTACACGTTGTACAGGTGGTGTGGTACACATGTGATGATGTGCACACGTTGTTCAGGTGGTGTGGTGTACATGTAGCACTGTGTACATATGGCATCGATGTACATGTGGTATTATGTGCATGTCGTACACAATGTGTTGTGGGTATGCGGTACTCTGTATGTGCATATGGGTGAGGAGAAGGCAGTGGGTGTTTGTTAGGTGTGGCAATCGATCTGGTGTGTGTACGAAATAAATAAAAGGTAGAAGCTAAGTATCGATTAAAGGATAAGTATCAATATTTTATTTCAGTTTTATTATGCATGTGAATTATGATTTTGGTTTATGATGATTACATGTGATCTATGATTCTGATTTATGATTTTGTTCTATGATGGTTATATTTTGAGCTAACCTGATGTGATATTTTTATACATGTTGATTTGATAAAATATGCTAATTCAACTTGTTGTAACAAGAAGTGAATAAGATTGGAAATATACGTTATTGACGAGCTACCAATGAGGTATGATTTGAAGTTATTTCAATTTACTTGAATCTAATGGATGTTATGTGCTTAGTACAAGAATGCATGAACATGCCAGGTTGGGTGGTTGAAATTCACTGCGAGAATTACCAATAACAGTGAAAGAAATTGGAACATGTAGCAATATGTTGGTAAAGCACTTCAAGAGCAGGGCCATTGTGGGACATTGGTACCCAATTGTGTCCATTGATTGCCATGAGCATGCTATGACCAGTGTGATGGTATTGAGGCAAGTATATGCCTTGTTTTTTCGTATCTTCCGATGCGAGGAAGCCTTGCCAAGGGATCGACTACCCGGGATGGGGGTGCCAACAGAACTTGGAAGGTGAGTGACTGCATGGAAGGGATTGATTGAATTGCCTGAGGTACTATGTAACAAAGAAGGGAAGGTCGGGGATGGATTTGTTTTGGTCATTAGCATTTCCAGATGGAATCAGATACACATTGGGAGTGCACCCTTGAACAATGAGACGATAACTGTTCGCAGAGAGGACAAGTGGCGCATGATTGTAGCGCTGGACATTTGGATGTAGCTTTGACTGTGGCAGTGGATTATAGACTTCCTCGGAAGGAGGTTAATCCTGGTATTACTATGAGGGTGGAGGTGTGAGCCTCTAGATTACCTTGTTGAGGATGCATGCATCATATCCTTTATTTGTTGGTTTAAAAAAGTGCATATGTATATATGTGGTTATTGCAAATACCATAATGAATTGTGTTATAAAGCTCCAATATGCGGTATGGTTGTTGATGTTTTTCTTTTGCACAGGTCATTCATTGTAAACACTGTAATGAGAAGTGTTATAAAGCTCTTCGGGTAGTCTGTTTTGTTTTCAACGGTCTTGTTGGTTATAGATGTCATTAAACACCGAGGAAGGTGTTCCCCCAGGGGGGGGGTTCTATAACAACCCTGGTGAAAATTCCATGTAAAAAAATATAAGACCACAGTTGATGGGGCTCGTATTCCAAGATGAATGTTGGGCAGGACATCTTAGGGGGTGTTCATTTGATTGTTTATGGCTTAGGAAATTGGCAAAGGCAATGACTAAGGCTTTGGAAAGGCAAACTGGCATTTTGGCACAATTATTTATTAAAATAATGGAAATTAGGAGAAAAAGGAGGTGAAAGGTCATAGGTTGCATGTGAGGAGGAAAATGAAGGAAAATAATGGAAAATGAAGAAAATAGAGGCCTCATTCATAAAAAGGCTTCTGAGGATCAGTTGGTAACCTTTTGTTAGTTTGGTGTTGGAGCACTCTCATTATTATCTCTCTCTCATACTCTTGGACACTTAGAGTTTTCTTGGAGCACTTTGGCATTGGAGCAAGAAAGGCAAAGAAGGCAAGAGGAGGCAAGGATCAAGTAGAGAAAGGCAGGATCAAGCAGTGACAAGAGGCTTCATTGTAGGTATTGACTTGCATGTGTATTTTGTATTTTCCTTGCTAAATTTGGCATGCATGGGATTGCATGTGTTTCTTTTCTATTGTGGCATGGGTTTTTCTATGCATGACAATTATTTTCAGCCTAGCCTTGCCATTTCCTGACAGCTTTGATGAGATGGGTTCTCTCATTTGGTTTATGTGTGATGGTCAGATTTGATTCGAAGTTGAGTGGGGCGGATCTCCAAATTGACAAACACATGGTCTGAGTGGTCCTTGAACCAGACTGAGGATCACGAAGCCACTGGCCTAGTAACCCCTGAACCAGACTATGGGTTGCGGTAAAGCCAGATTGTGTGCCTCGGTGGGCTTAGGAATCCTTGCAGGTGAATGGCGGGATATACGGTAAAGCTAAGAGGTGGATTTTCTCTTCGTTGGGCCTAGTGGTCTCGGGATGGGATGCATAGTAAAGCCTGGAGAGTGTGTCTCAGTGTAGGGACTAGTGATCCCTAGTTCAAATTGTGGATGCACAGTAAAGCCTGAGAGACTAGGAGGGACTCAAATTCCTCATGGTGTAGGCAGAGAACTCCAATGGCATCCATGTTGATTTGTGTTTTTTATGTGTTCTATGAGTCCCACATTCATGCATGAAATATGGCATGGGGGTGATTGGCTAAGAGAGACTTGGCTCAGCTAATATATGGTAAGGTGGAATGTGGTAGTCCTATATCCGGTTGGTTCATTGCATTCATTAATGAGAAATTCATTCCCTTTATTTTCATGTGTAAAAGTACTGATGTATAGATGGATTTTGATGGCTGATATGTCCATTGTATTTCTGTTCCTATTATGCTGGTTATATGTATATTTTGTGACAACAACTATATATGGCTCTCATAATGTTTTACTTGTATGTGAATGGATAATGTATCTATGATCTAATAAATGATAAGGCAACAAATGACACGAGGAAACAATGGTTCATGGCGATTCTCAGATAAGTATGAGATCCCTACACTTGATTATGTTTTTTACACCTGTAGGTTACATGTTGATGATATGTTTGACGAAATACCTGTCATGGCTAGTAGGGGGTATGGTTATGGTCTTATTCAACTTATTGATTTTGCATCTTTGTGTCCTTGTATTCTTACCAATTTTAAGTGATCATTCCATTCTGGGTAGTGTCACGGGCTCTGGCCAAAAAAGGTGGCTCAAATTCCAGAATGCTAGCAAAACAAAGCGTTAGCCTAAAGACTAATTCGCCTTGGCAATGTTTGGGGAGCATTATAACTCGCATGGGCAGTGTCTGGGGAGCGTCATAACTCGCTTGGGCAGTGTCTGAGGAGCGTTATAACTCGGCTGGACAGTGTCTGGGGAGCGTTATAACTCACCTTGGAAGTGTTTGGGGAGCGTTACTCTGGCCTAAGTTGGTTAAAACAATAGTAGGACCTAGGGACATGCTGTCTGAGTGGCTAACTTGTCCCCTGAAGGTTTTGTGGATGATGTTGGAGGACTATGTGTGATGTTATGTTAATTCCACTTCCTTAAGGTCACTTAGGAGGTCGAATCTCATCATGATAACCTCTCATCTCATGTTTACCCTAGTTGGCATGGTTACTTGGGTGGATGTGGGAGGAGGGTGTTACAGGTCAAGTGGTCAAAAGCTTAAGTGGGACCCAAGGACTAGCTACCTAAGTGATTGGAATGGTTCCTAGGAGTCCTGGAGCTAATGTGGAAGGTCTATATGTTGTGTTTCCATCGATTCCACTTCCTTAAGGTCACATGGGAGGTTGAATCCAACCATAGTAGCTTCTCATCGCATGTTTACGCCAGTTGACCGGTTACTTGGGTAGATGTGGGAGGAGGGTGTTACATTATTTAGTTAATCTCTATGATTTTTTTTTAATCTCAATAATGAGAGATGTGTTATAAGTTACGTGTTTTGATATCTATCAAAGATTACCAACCATTTAATTTATATAATTGCACTAATACTTTTTATTATAAAACATATTTTCAAATATTGCATGTCACTTTATTTTATAGTAAAACTAAAAAGAATTAAACATCTCACTTATGCTAAACCAATCTAGATCCATCTTAACTAGGATCTGCCGAGGACATTGAGAGATGAAATCCCTTTTCAGTCTAAAAATATTTTTACATTTCAAGAGACTTGATCCCTAGCTGGGCTTGGTAGAATTAGAGTTAAGACGGATCTAGTTTGGTTTAATTTCCCCCATTAAATAGACTATATTTCACATTGAGCACCATGGATCAATACTATGGGTTCTCAATACCATGAGTCATTTTTATTTTACTTTTATGAGTTTTTTTTATTTTTATTTTACTTTACTCAATTTAAAGGGCTTACATTACATTAATATTTTTATTTATTTAGTTGACTTAGCCAAAATATTTAACATTACCTTACAACATTTCTACCATACTTAGGTGGCAGTAGAGCGCATATTTTACAATTTACTCACAAAATCTATATATATAAACACCTCTAAACACTTAAACATACGAAGCATTTTTCAAAATATATATAACCAACCTAGATCCATCTTAACCCCGGATCTAGCAAGTGCCAAGGGGGATCGATATATCGAGGTGCAAACCTATTTTTTGAGTACAAAACTTGAGGAAAGATTTGCACCTCAATACAATTGATCCCTCTCGATGCTTGATAAATCCGGGGTTACGATAGATCTAGGTTGGTTATATAATACTATATAATATCTATATTTGTATCTATGTGTCTCTTTCTTATTCGCTCTCTCTATTTAACCCCCAAACATGCACACACTCTCTCCATATCTATCTCTCTCTCTTCCCCTTCTCTCCTTCTTTATCTGTTCGGTCCCACTCTCTCTCCATCGCTCCCTTATCAGTCCCCCTCTCTCTCCACCTTTCTCCCTTTATGTATTTCTTCCCCCTTCCCTCTCTCTCCTGCTCCAACTCCATCTCTCCTTCCATCTTTCTCTCCTTCTCTCTCTCCATTTCTCTCCCACCTCCCTCTGTCTCTCCCCCCAACTCTGTCTCTCCCCCTCCCCCCAACTCTATCACTATCTCCCTTTCTCTTCCCTTCTCTCTCTCCCTTCCATTTTTGTGTCTCCCTCTCTCTCTTTCCCTTCTCTCCCTATCCCTCTCCCCTCTTCTTCTCTCTCTTCCCTCCTCTCCTCTCTCCCCCACTCTCTATGCATCTCTCTCTCTCTCTCTCTCTCTCTCTCTCTCGCATAACCCACTCTCTCTCTCTTTCTATGCCCTCTAGCTTTGTCACTATCTCCCTCCTTCTCTCCCTTCACTTTGCTTGTTGTCATCCATTAGATCCTTAGTTAAGATGGATCTATGTTGGTTCTTTAAATATAAAAGTACTCCCATTTTTTATTTTATTAAAACCTTAATTTAATTTCTAAATTTCTATGGGAATAGTTTTAGAAGTCGTGAGGATAGAGGGTTTAGATATATCTCAAAAGTAATTAGAACCTTTTTCTTTTTAGCTTCAATTAAAAAAATGATATAAAATAAAATAAAATTATTTTTATTATGAAATAAATGATGGTTTTTGGGCATGTGATATTGATAAGCCATGGTATTGGCCCATGGTATTGTAAAAAAGCCTATTTACAAGTTAATAATATTCATGGTAAAATGGGGGTGAATATCCATTGTTAAGAATCTTGTGATATTGTTATAAAATATTTTGGTTGTGAAATAAGTTATGGTTTTTGGGCATGCGGTATTGATAAGCCATGGTATTGGCCAATGATATTGTAACAAAGCCTATTCACAAGTTAATAACAAAATCAAAATATAACAAATTGATTTTTATTATTTTTATTACTTTAACTTTTTATTATTAATTAAACCAACATTTAAATGTTTACAGTCATCTCTGCATATCACTTTTTTTTTTTTAAGTAAACTTGACATTTAAAATTGTTTGCATACTTACATTACACCTACACATCTACTCTATACTAAACTGTAAAACACCTCTAGATATAATTATTTTCACTTAAATACATCAAATTTTCCATACGTATACCATACACACTTATACTTACATTACAACAACAAAATTTCCATTTTCCATACACATAGTGTACACACTTACATACGTTACAACAACAAAATTTATTTTTACCATACCTATACGATACGCACACTTCTATACATTGTAACAACAAAATTTCCATGTACAAATACAATGTTTAATAGCTTTTAAAAAGTTCATACGAAAAGGATTTAAACCTTAGTTACTACACAAATGTGGAAGGTTAGAAACTTCAACGTATAAATGTTATTTTTTTTAAATCCTTTCATCCCAAAGTTATTTTCCATAATACTACAATGGAAAAATTTTAAAAATCAAAATGTGACGTGCATCCAACGGCAATACGTACGAGGGACGTGCATGCGTGGGTTTTAAAGTCTCCGCCCCAATAGAATTACAACACATTCCATTATTAAGGACGAACATTAACAACTAATTTTTTTGTTCGATGGGATCGAAGGGAGGGTTTTGATCACGGCGAGCTCCCAAGCTACTGTTCATCCCCAATTTTATCTGATTACAAATCCGAATCTGGTTGTTTTTGTTTCAGATTCCAAGTTTGAGTCCTATGGCGGATCCACCGCTACAGAAGATCTCAATCACAGGTCCTACTCTGGCAATGATAATGCAGCGGTTTAGCGCCTCAAATGCAGACTGTGATGGTCTCCTCTTCGGCCACGTACAGTCCATCTCCTCCTTAAATTTAGCAGACAACGACGACGAAGTCGGCGTTCGCGAGGACCTTGTGGCCACCATAACTGGCTACAGCAGCAGCGGCTTCATCCAGACGTTCTACGACGCCGCGGGGCGAGTCGATCAGGCCAAATTAGCGAAGCTTGTCGGTGAAAGAGATAGCAGAGACCAGGACCCGCTAATCGGCTGGTATATCGCGCGCAGAAACACCCCTCTCAGGCCCTCGTTGCGAGAATCCGCTGTAACAGCCCGTTTAAGAGCATCGGAAACTCGCCCTCCGGCTTGCCCTGACAATGCCGGAGCCGCTTCCAGGGTTTCTGACGGCGGATTACAGCGAAGCGTCTCGTCCAGGGTTTTAAAAAGTACTTTAGGGTTACCGTACTCGGAATCGAGCAGCGGTTCGCATTCCAGCCGGAGTCCAGTCAGAGAAAAAGATGTCATCAAAGATAAAGTTCAACAGCAGCAGCCGCTGAATAAGGCCTGTGGAATCCCCGCTTCTTCACCCTGCTTGTTTTTTATTTTTTCAGAGTCAATTAACCATCAATTCATCCACACGCACGAGTACAGAGCCTTTCAATACCGCGCTAGGGGCAAAGGATTTTTTTTCGAGGCCAAGAGTGTCGATATTGTCAACATAGGGCCTGGGTTTCGTAGCCAGTATAGTGTTTTCGCGCCGGTTTCTGGTTTTCCCTTGCTGCCCGGTAGCTTGGAGTCCCCGGCAGAGGATACCGCTGATAGCCAAAGCGGCAGGGAGGATAAGAATTGGCAGAAAAGTAGACAGGGCAGCGGTAAATTGAGCGGTAGTGGGTTGGGCAGAGAACAGGGTGCCTTGGACATGTATTCTTCGGGGTTTTCGGTGGATAGGTTGGCCACATTGGCAGGATCAGATGCGGACCATCGGGTGTCCCAGCTCGAAGAGCTCTATAAAGGGATGGTTTCAAAGCTTGAGTATCTGTCAAAGCAGGTGGGGGAGAGCTCAGTAGCGGTCGCTGAACAGGCAAGTCTTATTTTGTGTATTTCTATTTTGAATATTTTCTTGCATGTACAGTGTATGAAACTGATCACCTCTGGTCGTCATTTTTGGGGAAAAATTAATATTCTTGGAGTCTTATGCACTGTCAATTGGACTTTCCAAATCGGGAGAATTTGATTGCCACGAATTGCATAGATTCGAACAGGCAATTTTTCTTTTAAAAAATTCATAAAAGATTTCATTCTCATTGTTGTTAAACGACGAAACATACACAGAGATATATAGTCACAGAGATATATAGTTCACCAATGCCTAAATTTAATGCATAGCCCCATGGGTTAGCTTAGTAGGTTGAACTCCCTGCCCAAGCACATTACTGACGGGGTCTTAGATCACATATTTAAATTGGGCAGAGTCTCTCAGTATTATCAGTCACTGGTTTGGTTGGCAGTTGAGCCACCCTTCATCTGGATATTCTAGGAAAGGGGGATCCCATGAGATTTTCCTGGAAGAAAGGGTCAATCAATGCAATATTCGTGGATAAAGAATCTAATGGGAAGAACTCATGGTTGCTGGCATGACAAGTCTGACAAGAGAAATTTGGCTGAGAACTTGCTGCAACGAACTGGGGAATTCACTCACTGACCTCAACGGTAGGTTTTATCATTTTTTTGCATTGGCATTTTTTTTGAATTGCATTTTTGCTGAACACAAACACCGACCAGGTGACATGGTTGCTAATATCAGACTATGCGCTTGGATATTGTCGATATTTGGCAGCACTTTCTGGACTGGGATTCATGTTTCTGCTTACTCCATCCCGGTTTTCTTTGTGATGTTAACATGCTGTTTAAATGTCAATTCATGGAAATTGTCCATAGATATGGTAATCAAGATAGTTTGGTTCCCTAAGTCAGGTACATTCCAGTCCACTGGACTATGGTTGAAATGGCAAGTAGGGTGGTGCTTACTTTGAGGAGAAACTAAGGTTCGAGGCGTATGGATACTTTGTCAGCTATTATCTAATGTGGTGTTAAGGAACAAAACAAAAGTAGGTATACATTCGCGTCCGCTGGACTATGGTTGAAATGGTAAGCAGGGTGGTGCTTACTTTGAGGAGAACTAAGGCTCAAAGCATATGGACATCTTGTCTGCTATTCTCTATTGCCGTGTTAAGGTTCAAGGCGTATGGATAACTTGTCTGCTATTCCCTAATGTGGTGTTAAGGAACAAAACAAAAGTAGGTATACATTCCTGTCCACTGGACTATGGTTGAAATGGTAAGTAGGGTGGTGCTTACTTTGAGGAGAAACTAAGGTTCAAAGCATATGGACATCTTGTCTGCTATTCTCTATTGCCGTGTTAAGGAACAAACCTAAAGCAGGTATCTTTCACTGGCCGCCGTCTGTTCCTGTTTTCTACCCCATAAGGATGAAACTATTGGCTGTGGGATACAGTCAACATAATTTGCAACCTTAATCATCTATACATCAATTTTGTTTTGAAAACAATTCAAAATTCATGGGCTGTCAAGACCGGCTAATTAAGCAAATTTAATTGCAACAAATTGACATGACAGATCCTGAAATATATGAATAATTTTGGACCTGATTTCCAATGATATATGATGGTTCACCATGTTTTCATTCTTGACATTTAATTCAACATATAATTGGATGGAATTTGGAGTTATAAAAATTTCTGCATAATTCTCTTTGCCAAACTTATGGCAATTTTTGCATATGTTTTTGTGCTAGCAATTTTTTTTCCAAATCTCATTGTTAGCAAACACAAACCAGGCGAGTAAGTCTGTGACTATTTACCTTGTTTATGTCTTGCTAATTTTTGATTTTGAGCCACCAGCCATAGTATTATTTATGAAGTGCTTGATTTTTTTTCTTTGTTACCTTTTTCGTTCCTGTATCTGAAATTTGGGGTAGAAGACGTATATCATAGCAGCAAAGTGAATGTGTATAAAGAACATTTTATGGACTATTTGTAGTTTTTTTTTGATTCATAAGAAATAGTTTTATATTAGAAAGACAAAACACAGCGGTATAAAAAAAATGCTTTAGAGGGCAGAGCATGAGAATGAACAGAGAATCATCAACCTGTATGACTACTAGAAAGCGAAACGGAAACATAATTAAGACTGATTTAGAAAGAGATAGAGAAGTTACATGTTTACTGAGTTATGGAATTTGTCTCTAGAGAATCTCTTTTTCCTTTTTACTTTTGAATGTCAATCCAACCAGTTGTGCTTGACATGGGCTGATGGCGCTGGAACAGAGACTGAATCGCCAAAAGGAGTCATGAAATCTAGGTGGTTGGGACTAAGTTCTACCTCCTTATCTATGCCAGAATTGTCTGATTCTTGCAGGTTCTTTAAACCTTGAGAGGGATAGGATGGCACCAAAGCCAAGTCTTTCTCCCTACCACTGCCAAGGGGAACTTGAATGGGCTCCTGATTTTGGTTGAGCCATTTTCTTCGCTGAAGCTGCTTATGGCTGCCCTGCTGCTGCTTATGGGTTGGACATGCAATTTTTGCCTTTGCATATAACTAATCTGAGAGGCTTTTCTTGAGGCTGTTGGATGGAGAAGGGGTCGATGATTAGGTCATACAATTTTTGCCTTTGTATACAGCCAATCTGAGAGCTTTTTCTTGAGGTCCTTGGATGGAGAAGGGGTCGGGGAAGACAGATATGCATCCTGGAGATGTCTTAGTTTGTTGGCATGATTTACATTTGTATGCTGTGATTTCATAGTCTAGCAGTGGGTTCCAAGTAAGATCGTCCCTTTCTATGCACATCTTGTCAAGAAACCCATGATTAAGGTCGAGCCTATTATGGATCCGAGCAAAGGTGACGAGCCCTTGAACAATTCAAGCTCCATCAACTTTAATAAAACTATCTAGGGAGTTCTTAATAGATGCAAGAAAAACTGGAGACCGTAGGTGAAGAGGAAGGTTTGGAACTCTTATGCAAACTAGAGTTTTCGTGACAGTGAAGGCGTTTGGATTAAACTCTAGGAATTGGAGTTGAAAGAGAGACTCTCTCTTCCCCAAAACCAGGGTCCTTGTTTGCACACTTTTGACAATCCTTTGTAGTTTTAAAAATTATAATGAAGTAACACTTGGAGTAGAGGAGGAGCTCATAGTTGGTAGTCAAAGTTGGATTCGACCACTTGTGTGTTGTTGCATATAGCCAAAGCCCTTTGAAAAAATAGATATTGCCATATTGGCATCTATTCGATACAAAATGTTGTAGGCATAGATTGTGGGTCTAGCACTTCCACCACTTCAAGGCCCGTACATTTCTTTAGTATGAAGGAACGATTGATGTTGTTTTTGTTTTTGAAGGAATAGAAGCCCTAGGATTCACTCCAACCTTGAATGAATTGGGTGAGGAGGAGTAGAGGGCATTGGTTGCTAGGGCTCCTCTCAGAATGCTTGAAGTCATAAGCACAATAACATCCTTGCTAATGCCATAACTTCTAAGAAATAAATAATCTAGGAGTTGCCTTCTTGCATAGAGCAACTTTTGATGTCTTATAGAGATTCCAATTCCCCTCCCTTCATTTTATTTGTGAAATTGAGTCCATGGATTTCATTTTTAGTAGATGCAGCGTTGAGAGATTGGAGCCCCCTCACAAGATGAGTAGATGTTACATGTCCCAAAGCACCTTCAACGATTAGGACATTCGTCAACTCTGACCTAGCTTTGAGAATTCCTCTTGATGACACCATGCCCTTGGCTGGCTTTGACACAACCTGATGGGCAAGACTTGATTCAAAGCCTAGATGAGGATGGCTTCCCATTGAGAGACTAGGGAGGGCTTGTTGCACCTGAAGAAGCCTTGACATTGGAGAGAAGGAGACCTTATTTGGTAGTTGGAGACCCATGGACACCACTTGATGGTACCCTAGCTACACTTGGGACCCAAAGGAGGAATTAAGCTAGATTTGGGGGGTATTATATCAACTTTTGGATGATCTAGGCACTCTTACACATTTGGACACCTCAACACACCTTGGCGGCATTTGACGTCAACATTTAAAGAGGCTATGGTTCACACATGTGGAAAATTGTGGTCTATTTTGTCATTAGCTAGTGGGTTGGCTTGTAACCCAAGTTCATTTCATGTCAAACTTGTTATTAGGGGTTCCATTAGCCTAAAATACTCGTGGTAGACCTCATATAGGTAAAGGTCACCTTTATTTCATTTTCTTCATCAATTGTGACTATTTCAGCGTTCTTAGAGAACTTAGCCTAGTTGAATTTCTGACTTGTATCTTGTGGAGATGTGATCTATGGTGGATATTTATTATGGAGCTATTCTTTGGGATGTCATTTTGGAGCAATAAAGGACTTGTTCATGCATTCTATTTTGTAAGTGTACCTTGTATTTGATAAATCTTTGTATTTTGTGGCTATCATATGGAATGGTTAATTATCTAGGGTTTCCATGTGTAATTTTATTGTTGAAAAATTATTTTATGGACTCTCGATGATAATATTGCATAGCAGCATTACCCAGTTACAAAATGTGGATGACAATCCCATGGGTGAAACTTCCAACTAGCTCTCCCCATTGACTTTTCCCTCACAAAAGTGATAGCTAGGGTCTGGAATCTAGAGTTTCATATTCCCTCATTCCTTGCTAGGGTTTAGTATTTCTCCCAAGTTAGTCATCCCATAGACTCCATCACCCAAGGTCAAGGAATTGGCCTTGGTCACATGGATGATCACCTTGAAAACTTTCATAAAATCACTCCTCTACGCTAAATTTAGAATTTGAGCCTCTTAAGGAAAGCCTCTCGCTAGGGCTAGGGCATATCTTTCAACTAGGGTTGAAGATGTTGCTTTGCGAAGGGGTTCAACACGTGGAGATAGAGTATTTGTCTCAAAATTAAATCATTCCTGTGGCTAATTTCTTTTTTTTAGGGTTGACATACTTTGTCCTAAGTAAATTTTGCTCTAGAAAACCCCTAGTTTGCCCCAAGCTTCAACTTGGGGCTTATTGACGACATCTTGTTCCATAAATTGAAGGTATACATCTATCGAAAGCCTTTTCTTGGCCTTGTGACCATAGACAAGATACTAGGTGAGAGTATTTCTACTCTCATCTGACCTCAATTCCCTTGGAGTTTACCGTGAGAGTATTTCTACTCTCATCTCACCTCAATTCCCTTGGAGTTTGACTCATCTTGATTTCTTTAATCAGTTTCTACAACAACAACCTTCACATCTTTGTCGTAGTCTCCCACTGCGTTGAAACATTGATCTTGTAAGCTATAAACGTGTTGTTGTATCCATCAACACAAAATGCTATCACACCATCCATCCATAATAAGTTTTGAACTTGTCCCCATGGCATCCCACTTAGCATGTGCCTCCTCAAAGCTAGAAGGCTCATTTAGCCTTTCACTAGTATGTGCAATTGCTGCTAGATCAACAACTAACATATAAATGCCATCCTCTCTCACCCTTTTGGCCACAATCCTTGGACTAGCTAGACTACAATCATTGATGGTGCATTGCTATCCCTCAAATGCAACTCTTCATTATACACGTATCATGCAAGATATCGAAATAAGATTCTTCTTTAAGCCAGTAACAAACAAAACATAATGCAACTCAAAAACATCACTTGAAGGAACCTGAGAAGAAAGGAGCTAACTCCTCTTGTAGTATATGTGGTATCGTGACCAGTCTCCACACTTATGCCTCCATCTTGCAAGTCGCTTCTAAATCTTACTAGATCAAGACCTTTCATATGCCATATTTCTGGAAGCTACACTATCCACATACCATCCAACATGAAAAACACTGTTAGAGGATAATGAAGAGATCAAAGCGATGTCCATCCTAGAAAACTTGCAATATGAAGAAGAATCAACCCTTTCAAGGGTCAAGGTGCTTATCAAAAATGATGTATGGTTTCACATCCAATGACCTCAAACTGTAAATACATCTCCCAGGGAATATCCAGCTGAAATGCAAACTCCCTCTTACACCTATAATGATCTCACCAACAAAAGCTCTAATACCAAGTGGAAATTTCTCCAAACTAGGGTTTTAATGCAACATATAAATTTCACCTTTTACTAGGTTTCCTGGATGTAAACCCACTGAATTTTAGGCCTTCGGGCTGTTATGAAATATAGAACAAAACTAGTAGTGAAAGCCTATGATATTTCAATCCTTAACACCCCAATCCTCTTGGCAATCCAAGGAGAAAAAATATCGAAGATTTTCAGCTCTTGAGCACAATCTTATCATGCATAAATCAGATCTGAAAACTCTTCTTCAATTCTAATGTTAAGTCACTTAAACATATTTTCCATTTACTTATGTCAAATGTGCAAGACATATACTTGTAAATTACCAACCATGAAGAGCATAGGTGACTGAAAAATAAATCTGCAATTTACACAAGTAGTGGGCATCTAGGGAAAACCAAGAAAGCCCTAGTTTAATCAAGGAGATCCAACATGCATGAATCACTCAAACAAGTAAGCAAAGATGTCTCCTCCCTTTTTCTTCTTCACCAAATACACCTTGGGGTTTCATCTCATAACCCTAATCTCAATTCTCCAAGCGATGAAGCTGCCCTAACTCTTTTAATATGTCCAAGAAGATCAAGAAACTCTAGAGAGAGAGTACAAATTAATATCAAAGAGAGAGAAGATGTTTAATGTGCTCCACTTGATCACATCTTTAACTCAAGAGTGATAAGCATAAAAATGTGCTATGATCGAATATGATAATGGACTTTCTCCCTCTTCTGTATATGTGGGAGGTAAGAGTGGTTGACAATATGATGTGGGTCCAACCCCTTACAAGAAACCTACAATGAACTCATATAGGTACAAACGAAGATCGAAGAGAGAGAAGATAACTAGTGTGCTCCACTTCATCACATCTCTAACATGAGTGATGAGCATAAAAGGGAGCTATTATCAAAATTCAAAAATGATGATGAAAGAATCTTTCCAGCATCTTTATATATGGAGCCTAGAGGTAAGGGAGGGAAACAATACAATGTGGGTCCAAACACTGACAGACAACCTACAATAAATTCCTGTAGGCATATACAAGTGAAGTGCTCCGCTCCATGGGTACACGTGTCATGCTCAAAGGTAGTGCTATACACAATAAGGGCTCCAAGATGATGTAGCTACACAAGGTGTGTCCACACCCCTACATCACAAGTCCACACGGACTTCATTGCTCATCATAAGCCATGTGCACTACAAAGTCTATTCCTTCTGCATGAGCACTGCCTCAACCCAATTGTTCTTGAGCCAACTCGAAGCCTCCCTATAAGAATCCAAGCTATCCATGCTGTTTAGGGCATGATAACCTCCTCAAGATGAATAATTCTCCTTTTTCGAAGTAGGGTGTTCTCCAAACAAGTGAACCTTTCCATGTGGATGTTACAGCTGTCAAGAGATATCCAATACCCAGAGGAAGAATACCAAGTAAACACTCAAGTAAGATCAAGCAAACACTGAGTAAGCCATCTCCAATGTTTCAATCCATGATTGGACCATCTCCCATGTACAACAAGCAAGCACTCAAGTAAGGTCAAGCAAACATTGAGCCAGCCATCTCCAAAGTGTCAATCCATCACAAACCATATTTCACATACAAATCCATTATGGATCGTCTAGGGGTTGAACATACAACATGTACCCCAAATCTCATGAAGCACCCCAAACATGGTGCAAACACTTTTGGAGTAGCCTGGCAATACTATTGAATGTAATACATCATGTACTCAAAAACTCATGAAACACCCCAAACATGTTGTAAACACTATTGGAGTAACCCAAAAGCTAACAATCCTCTTGGATGCAATTTTCCTCACGATCAATGAATCCATATGGTCTTTGTTGTTTAAATGGGTTGTTTCTACTTTAATACCAACAATGATGCTTGCCTCTAACCAATTTGAAT
This sequence comes from Pinus taeda, assembly GCA_000404065.3. Taxonomy (NCBI): domain Eukaryota; kingdom Viridiplantae; phylum Streptophyta; class Pinopsida; order Pinales; family Pinaceae; genus Pinus; species Pinus taeda. The sequence goes on from APFE030242620.1 coordinate 35,408, forward strand.
ATCTTTGCAGCTTTGGTTGCTTGAAATTTTTGCGATCTGAACATTCAATAGTTTTTTTTGTTGTGATAATTTTTTTAACTTTTCTCAGGATGCTTGCATTATATTTGTTCCTCCTTGTTATTGAAACTGATATTATAGGAATTGGAGATAGAAGTAGAAGATTGGATCAGCCAATCAACTCAAAAGGAGGGTTGTAGATCTGGAAACTAATCACAGCTGCTCTTCATGTACTCTAAGATAACCTCACATGGATACAAGGTAATGGAAAGAAAATCAATGTTTGTAGGGACAACATTCAATGGAAAGAAAATCAATGTTTGTAGGGACAACATTCTGGGAAACCCTACCTTGGAATCAAAGCCATATTGTCCCCTCTCAACCCATGGCTATCTCAAGCCGCTTGGCCTTCCCATCTTGATATCTCAATATGGAATCATTGGGGTCATTGGTGTGGGTGGAATTTGTTTTTCATCCCTCCACATCTATTGTATTTATTCAGTTAGGTCAAGATGGCATTGGCTGGCTGTGTGCCTCTTTCAAGTTCTGAATCTGACAAGGGGGAATAGGGAAAGTCCTTCTACACAGCAAAGAAAGGATATGAATCCCAAATGTCTGCTCCACATCTCATTTCCAATTTATGGTGAAATATTCAGGATCCTGACAGCCTTCCTAAGATCAATATCTGCTGGACTTTAGCTCATAAAAAAATCCCTGGCTGCAGAAAATCTCAGCAAGAGAAGTGTGCATCAAGATGCTCTCTGTGCCACATTGAAATCAAAAGCATCAAGCATTTATTTCTTGAATGTAATTTTACTAAACATGTTTGTAAGTAGGTTGTACAAGGATTTCTCCATAAGTTCTAGTGGCCAGAAAGAGTTCTTCAATTATTTGAATCGCTAAACAAACTCTACAGAGTCTCCTTCAAAGGGAAACTTCTTTTCAAAAGAATTTGGATGGCTCTCCCAAAGTTTGTCTGTTGGAAAATATGGCTAGCTAGAAACAGGGTAATTTTTCAAGACTCTGTCTTTACCTGAAATGGTTGCTGAAAATGTTAAAGTCCTCTTAGCAGATCATATGAAAAGTAAAAATATAAAGCTCCACAATCCTCATTCATTGAACAGATATGAAGACAGACGGAGTTCTCAGTTCAGTCTGCAGATTTCAAATTAACCTCCAGCACTCAGGAAATAGCTCTAGCAGCTGTCTCCCACAAAAGAACAACTTCAGATCTGGATATGTTCACATAACTCTCATATATTATTCGTTGATGGGGCATGCTAGAAAAATCTAGAGGTGGCAGGTGGGGGGGAGGGGGGTTCTCTTTGGCCTCGAAGGACCAAATAGAATTTAAATAATCGGGGAGCCTAGGAATAGCCTTTAACAACCATGCTGAAATGTATTCTCAATTCCAAGCATCGTCGTGGCTTGATTTTTTACCAATTAGATCTCTAATTATAATAGGTGACTTTAAACTCCATCTGTCATCTGGCTATGGAAGCCTTTGCTTTGGACTCCATGCTTTGCCATCTTTACAAAGTAATTTTGAGTTCACTTGCTTGGATTCCTCACAGTCAAGTCAAACATGTTTTAAGAGAACTGAACAGGGCAACAGGCCAGTTGTCAAATCAATCCTTATCACTCCCTTCTGGACCTGAGGGTCAACAGAACTCTACGGGAAGCAATGCTACCTTAAAAATATGAGTATGAATTTCAATAAAAAATTTCTATTATAAGACTACTTTCATGCCATGAATGCTGCATTTCAAAGGCATAAAGGATGCATGTGGATGTCGTTATAATAAACATTCTCTCTACACAGCGATTGCAAATTTAAAATACGAGTATTAACATGCAACATCCTAGTCTCAAGTGCAGCAGCTGCAGGCAGTGCAACAAGGAGGCACTCAAGGTAGTGAGCACAAAATTTCTTTTATATTCTCGGCCCAATCTACCCCAGCTGAACTGCCTGATCTTAGTCGGGTAGCTGTTGATGAAAATTGATCATTATAGATGACTAGCAGTCAATGCTTGTTATATTTTGATGCCAGCTAAATATTACGGTGCTAATGGTATTTTATATGGATTGTATCCGTATGGCTTTTTTGGAATTTAGTATTAGCGTTGAGGCACAGCTAGTCTGGCCATACTAGTGTACTCTTAAATCCCTTTGCAATATTTTCTCTGGAACTTACGGATGTATCTTTTTTGCACTTGAACACATTTTTGGCTAATATAATCTACCTTGTTATTGTCAAAAAAATGATATTAGAGGTTACATGCAATATTTTTGTAGTTCTAGCTAGATCTATCTTCTTGTTTTCAGTATTTTGCCTCAGTGGTCCTCTTTAGTTTAAATTTGCAAATAGTAAAACAAGTGAGCAGAATCATCTAATTGTTGAGAGATTCTTCATTTCCCTCATCTGAATTCTTGTAAAGTATTCTCTTAACTGATGATAATTGCTTTGTTTTCTTTTTAGTTCTTGCAATTCAGCTCTTTACATTCAGTTTTAATATTTCAATGTTTGTTTTATTTGCCTTTGTTTATATATATATATAGTGGATAGGATTTCATCGATGAATCCTACAAGGGACAGGAATTGATGGTTGTTTATGTATGTGGCAACAGGAGAAGCACAATATGAAGTTAAGGTCCAAAATTGCTGGAATTGATTAAGTTTGTTATTATGAAGTCTAAGCGAAGGTGATGCACCTACTCTGCCTTGAACAACAACCATGTTTGTATGTGCTTTTGTAGAGTCATATTGAGATACCTTCTTCAGTTTTACATAGGTTATTTAGTTTTATATGTGGGAGTTTTTTTTGAGATCATTAATTGTCTAAGGCACTGGTCTCACAGTTGAATCTCCCAATTGTAAAGATTTTGACTCAATAGTATTTTGTGAAAGACATTGAACTCATTGAGACATACTCAGGCAAAGGAAAATACTCAAATTTTCTCTATCTTTTATCCTCATTTTGGTCTCAATTTAAAATATATGTCTGTGTCTGTGCATTTGTATGTCAGAGGGAGGGGTGTTTGTATTGGTGTACACGAGTGAATATTGAACAAACATATCATTAACGCTTGATCAACCTGAGTAAATAGAGAGCTGTCTGTGAACAAACATGTGCCCTTCATCTATCAAGAGAACATCACCCAAGAGTTTTGCGAAAGTTGTAGCTATTGAACTATTGTGATTCCTGTGCAATCTTGAGTGGCAGCCATGCAACTTCTAATGAATAAAGATGTATCTCTTCACTGTCATCAAAGTTTATCCTCCTTGACAGCTTACCCAGGTTGTCTTGTGCTCAGCCTCTTGGTTGGTACAATATTTCACAGATCTTGGAGTACCATGAAGTAGAAACTCTAGTATTTATCCTGACAGTCTGCCTAGGGCCTCTTTTGTGCTTGTTGTATTGTTTGAAGGGTATTCCTAAAGAGCAGTGTCTCACAGATTCAGGAGTGTCCTGATAGACTGGAAGGTTTGCCTAGGGACTGTCTTAATGATATATATTTTGATAGCTTTCGTGAAAGGGCAATGCTTCCTAGACAAGTATCCCCATTTTTTGCTTTTGCTTTTTGGTAGATAATATGGTAGAAGGCACTAATAAATCGAGCTTCAGGTATTTCTATTTATCCCTTCACAATTTTTAGTTTAGGTCTAGATAGTTCCTAATGCCCAAATCAAGTGCATTAGTTTCTAATATAAGAAGAATGAGGAGAGTAGTATGTCGCAACATTTTTAGAGCATCGATCAAGCTAAAATAATTTATGTATTGACTATGCAACGTGAATATTGCAGGAGATCATATTGTCAAAAAGCATTGGCAATTTCCAAAGAGCTAAGACCACTTTTGAAGTTGTGAGAGTAGTTGGATTTTACTGATGCTTTCTTTAGATTTAATGTCTTTGACATCAAACAATAGAAATACTTTTCTAGGAGCTGCACTCCCACCCCCATTATGTACTGTTTCAGTTGTACCTTTTTTCCTGCAAAAAGAAACCCATATTTTCATTCATAAAACAGGAAAATACATTTTGTATATACACAGTTTTCATGTGTATTCTTCAAGGATCTGTCCTGATCCTTGTGTGGCAAAAACTATCAAAAAATATAACAGTTATCTGTATACCTGAAGCATACAATCAGTGCTTAAATATCAAAAAGCATACATGAATACAAGTTCATGTTTGTGCAGTATCTGAATCATGTGGGTTCATACAAAGTCTGTTATATAAACATACAAAAAGGGCTGCAAAGCAGCAATAAAACTAGTATATAGATCATGCAATAATATCGAAAAGTACCTATCCATGTACGGCTGATGAAAAAACTGATAGTGATCTTCACCCTGGAACTCTGTCACCATCCATAGTTCCGGATCCATGAGCAGGCCTTCCTTAGAAAGACCTTCAGTGACCCCGTTCCTTTCCATGAAAACATGGCAGCATGTGAAAGATTTGAAAAAGTGTTTAATATGTTGAATGTCCTCCACAATATGAACAAGCATAATTTTCCTGCAACTTTGTGTCATGTTAAGCCAGTTAACAACAATCAAGGAAACACCAAAGCACTGTAGGTGAGAAACTCCTTTCGCAACAGCAAATGTAGTAAGAGCACGAGATGCAGTAACCTCTGCCGAATTATTTGTCACCCTGCCCAACCCCATTTTTACATGAAAAGAGTGATTTTCAGCAAGATGAAGAACAAATCCATTGCCACATAGAGGCACTTCCCCCTGGGAAGAGCCATAAAAATAGCCCCAAGGCTTTGTAATAACCGGAGATTCAATACAAACAGGCCTGCCATTCAGAGAAAACCTGGATTGAAGTAAATGTGAAAGAATGGCCAAACCATCAGCGACAACTTTTTCTGGGTAAGACGACGAATTGAAGAAAATAGCTCCGTTGCTGGCAATCCAAATGCCCCAACATAGGATAATAGGAAGCGCAAGAAATGCAGAAATATCCCTGTTCTTAGTCCAGTCTTTCCAAGTGGTTGTGAAGGATAAGCCGACCCATTGGCAGCCCGGCCCCAGCAAAGAAAGACAAGTATCCTAAACCCGCACAACAAAAGAGCAGCAAATAGAAATGTGATCAGAAGATTCCACATTGTTTTTATACAAGGTACACCAACCCGGCCTAATTTTATACCTGCGCTGCATGACGTCCCAGGTGGGCAACTTACCAGTTTAAATTATAATACACCAAACCAACAATTTTGATTTCGACAGACACTTTGTTTTTCATAAGACCCGCCACTACCAAGCTTGAGCAGGATTATGATCATCTGAACTAGGCGCAAATAACTTAGTTTGGGGGTGTAAACATCATGTGGTGCAAAAGTACACACCAACTCATCCTCCCAATCACGAAGCCATATTTGTGCAGATCACAGAGAATCAAGAAAAAGTAATGTTAAAATTGGCAACCAGGGCCAAACTCCATGTGGGTCATCTTATTTATGGCAGCTGATATTTTTTTTGGGTTCCTCTCATCGAGAGGTGTAGGATTGATCTTACGATCATCCGATTCCGACATGTATTCATGGAGACATGAATTTATTTGTATTTTTTGACAATCTGTCAAGGTCGGCCAGCAAGATAAAGTGTGTGGCACACCCCCAACTAAACCTCAACGTTGCATATAAAGGAAGGAGACATTGTGCCTCATCTCACCATCACTCATTTCTTCATCTTCTCTCTCCTAGCCTCATCTCTTCATCTTCTCTCTCCTAGTCTGATTGGGCAAGCGTAGGAGCAGCTGATCTCTCACACGTGCTAGGAGGAGGACAGATTTCTGTTTTTAGGGCTGCGTTGACTTTCAGGGCTGACCGTTGACCAAGGTGCAGGGCTGCTGACCGTTGACCAAGCTGCTGGGGAGTGTGTTGACCCAGTGTTGACCAAATCTGAACTGTGCATTTCTGTTTTGGGTGCCACATTGACCAGCATTGACAGGTTAGGGCTGACCGCAGGCTGTACTGTTCGTTGATTGCTGTTTGATTGTTGACCAAGGGCTGTTTTGAGCTGCTTATATTTTCTGTTGAAGACCGAGTCCTTCAAGGTTGACTTGAGGTCAAATCGGAGCTGTTTGACCAGCTTTGACTTTGCTGTTTGGTGTTATATTGCTGCTGATATAAAATCACAGATTTGTGATATTGTACTATCTCTCTCTCTCTCTTTGCTGAATTATTGAAGAATATAGAAAAATTGATCAAAGGGTTTCCCTGAATAGGGGTTTGTCCTTGGCTAGCCGTCACATCTTGTGTCTCTTGTCTTGGCTTGTCTTTTGTCGATTTTATTTATGTTCTATCAGCATTTTACTTATATGTTAATGTGGTTGCTATACTGAGAATTGACATTGGGCTAATAAGAAGAAATTAAAGTAAATTGCTCTAAGCATAGAACATACCATAATTTAACATGGTATCAACGCTGAGGTGAAGACAAAGCGCAAGCAAGAGCAAGAGCAATCACCATAGACTGTTGGAAAAAGTCAAAAGGCTTCATGGGTTCCTCATCACACTTCCCTACCGAAGACAAGCTCTATGAGAAGTTTGACTATCACCGATGGAAGATGTCTCTTGATCTGACATTGGAAGAGCATGAAGTGTTGGACTATGTAAGAGGCAGAATTACAGAGCCTCCATCAAATGCACCGGCTGCTACAAGAAACAAGTACACAAAGGGTGAAGTCAAAGCGAATAAGATCATCTGGGGCTCTATTGACAAGCGCTGAACACCTCCAAGGAGATCTACAATAGATTGGTAAGCTTTTTTAAAGTTAGTGATGCAAATCAAGTTTTGTTCCTCAAGAATAAGCTGAAGGATATTAAGAAAGGCAAAGACGAGGATATTCAATCCTACTCCTTAAGGATCACTGAGATCAAGAATGATCTCCTATCAATTGGATAAGTCATTGCTAATTGGGATTTGACTATCACTACTCTTGGAGGGCTCCCATGCAAATGGTATGTATTTAGAACCACTCTTCTCAACAATGATCGAATTCTAGGATTTGAGGAATTGATGGCGAGATGCATTCAAGAAGAGACAAGGATGGTAGAGCAAGAAATGCCTTCATTCAAAGGCAACCCTACTGCTTTCTCCTCTCATGTTAAAAGGAGAAATAATTCTGGGTCTAAATTCAAAGGAAAGGCTAGTTCAAAGGGTGGAAGAAACAGAAGATGCTTCACTTGTAATAAATTTGGCCACTATGCGAGGGAGTGCCCAAATAGGAAGGACACATCTCATGACGATGATCAAAATCACTCCCGGGACAACTCCAACCACAATCAACGGAATGGCAAGTTCAATGGCAAAGGAAAGAGGAATGGCAGAAATCAAGGAAGTGGTCAACCCTCCAAGAAAGCAAGGAACTCTAGGTATGAATCAAATGTTGTTAACAATAAGCAAGATGAATATTATCTGATAGCGGCCCTCTTCACTACCTCTCCTCCGGACTCGTTGGGCAATTGGCTTATTGATAGTGGTGCCTCTAGGCACTTCACTGGTTACAAGGAAGCTGTCTCCAATCTAATAGAGAAGTAGACAAACTTCGAGATTATTCTTGGAGACAATTCCACCTATCCCATAAAGGGAGTAGAGAATGTTACTCTTCAATTAAATCAGGGCAACACAATTATTTTGTAAGAAGTCCTATATGTACCTGATCTCAAGAAGAACCTGGTGTCCATTTCGGCAATGAAAGACAAAGGCTACAAGCTGGCCTTCATCGATGGCAAGGTATGTGTGTGGAAAAAGAGTTTTAAAGATGCTTTCACTCTTGGGTTTCAGGTTGACTCTTTATATCAAGTTGGAGGAAGTCCGTTGGGAGTCATGTCTTGCGACACAACTCTTCAGTCTGAACTATGGCACCGGAGGTTTGCCCACCTTCATTATAAGGCTCTACTCGATGTGAGACAAATGGTGACCGGGATGCTCGAGTTTAAAGTAGAGCAAGAAGGTGTATGTCTGGGGTGTGCCGAAGGAAAACTCAAAAGGGGACCATTCCCCTCAAGCCATAGCAAGACCTCTGACATTTTGAAGTTGGTTCACTCCGATCTATCTGGTATGATGCTTGTGAACTCTTTAGGAGGATATTTATATCATCTCACTTTTTCAGATGATTATTCTCGCAAGACTTGGATATACTCCTTGAAAAAGAGGATGAAGTGTTCTCTTGGTTCTGTCACTTCAAAGCCTTGATAGAGAGTCAAACCAAAAAGAGAATCAAGATCTTAAGGATTGGTAATGGGATAGAGTATGAATCCAATGAGTTCCATGAATTTTGCAAAGAAGTTGGCATTAAAAGGGAGATCACAACACCCTACACTCTTGGGCAGAATGGTGTGGCGGAAAGGAAGAACCGTACGATTTTGGAAGCTGTTCGTTGCATGCTCCATGATCAAAGGCATCTGAAGTTTCTATAGGCCAAAGCTGTGAATACCGTCGTATATGTTCAAAACCGATGCCCTCATCAAGCATTGGATTCCAAAACTCCTGAAGAAATGTTCAATGGTAAGAAACCTGATGTCTCTCATTTTAGAATTTTTGGAAGTTCCATATATTTTCATGTGCCAAAAGAGAAGCAACAAATTTGGTGCATCTCGAAAGAAGGGAATCTTCGTGGGCTATAGCGAAACTTCGAAGGGCTATAGAATCTATGTGGCTGGTCAAAGGGAGGTCGAGATAAGTCATGATGTCAGCTATGACGAAGATATGGCTCTTAGCAAGGTTGACAATCTTCCTATTCTGAGGAAAGGTAAAGAAGTTGACACTAGGAAGTCAGATGAGAAGGAAGATGAGACAATGCCCGATGTGGAAGAACCTATGGATCCCATTGATCCTCCTTCGCGAGAACCTTCCTCTTCTAGGAAGAGGCCCTCATGGCTTAGGGGGACACTTGATGATGCTAAAGGACACATTGCACCGAGAGGGACTTTGCGTGAAAGTAAGAAGCTGACCAGGATACCTGACCATTATGAGCACCATCATTCAAAATGAGCCTTCATCGTTCGAAGAAGTTGTGAAGCATCAAGTATGGAAGAATGCTATGAATGAGGAATATGAGTCCATCATGAAGAATGATGTCTGGGATGTGGTCCCCAGACCCCAAGACAAAACTGTTGTCACCTCGAAGTGGCTTTACAAAATAAAGCATGGAGCCGATGGGAGTGCTGAAAAGTATAAGGCTTGTTTTGTCGCTTGTGGCTTCTCTAAAAAGGAAGGTGTAGATTATGATGAGATATTTGCACCTGTTGTCTGATACACCACCATCCGTTCGATCATAGCCCTTGCTGCTTCGCAAGGATGGAGCCTACATCAGATGGATGTCAAGACCACGTTCTTGCATAGTTCGATTAAAGAAGAAGTCTACGTGGAACAACCCGAGGGGTTTGAGATTCATAATCAGGAATCTCACATATGCAGGTTGAAGAAAGCCCTCTATGGGCTGAAGCAAGCACCCCGAGCTTCGTATGAGATAATTGATAGCTACCTGATGAAGCTGGGATTTACTAGGAGTGAATTTGATCTAAACCTTTACGTTAAGGTTGAGGATGATAAACCTCTCATATTGGTGCTGTACGTTGATGACTTCTTTTTGACAGGTGCAGACCCTCTCATTCACAAATGTAAGAGGGAGTTAGCTTCCGAATTTGAGATGAAGGACCTAGGATTGATGCATTATTTCCTAAGGCTAGAGGTTTGGCAAAAGCCAAGAGAGATTTTCCTATCTCAAGGAAAATACGTGGTGAAGATATTGGAGATATTCAGAATGGTGGACTGCAAGCCTGTGACTACCCCGATGGAACTTAACTTCAAGAAATTCTGCGGAAGTGTTACCGGACTTGCTTTGGGAAATGCTATTGAGTATCGTCAACTCATAGGAGCACTAATGTTCTTGGTGAACTCCTGTCTAGATATATGTTTTGCAGTCAACAAGTTGAGCCAATATATGGTTGAGCCTCATCACTCACATTGGATTGGTGCCAAGAATCTACTGAGATATCTTTGAGGCACAATCACTCGTGGGTTGAGATACACTGCCAGAGATGTGAGGCTACATGGATATTCAATGCTGATTGGGCAGGCAGTGTGGTGGACCGAAAGAGCACTTTCGGGTGCTGTTTCCCTTTGGGTTCCGCCTCGATCTCCTGGATGAGCAGGAGGCAGAAGTCGGTGGCTTTGAGCACCGCTGAGGCAGAGTATATCGCTGCGAGTATGGCCTCCTGTGAGGTTGTTTGGTCGAGGAAGCTCTTCGGTGAGCTATTTGGACATACATTGGATACTATCGTGATCTTTTGTGACAATCAAGTGGGATTCGTTTATCCAAGAATCCTGTATTTCATGATCGCTCCAAGCACATCGATATCAGGTACCACTTTATTCGGGATATGGTACAACGAGGAGCCATAAGGCTCCATCATATCGGGATAGATGAGTAGGTCGTCGACATTCTGACGAAGCCCCTGGGAAAGGCCAAATTCTTGACTTTCCAAGAACGACTAGGAGTTGTTGAGAGACCCTCTTATGAGGGTTCTGTATGATGCATACATTGAGCTCTGGGAGCTCTGGGGGGCTTGGGGTACTTCTTGGAGCGATGAGCGACCATAGGGTGACTCACCCTCCCCTAGTGGTGCGTTATGTACAAGGTGAATGGTTCAGCCTTCCCCTGTGATACCCCGTGGTGACATGTAGGCAGGATGAGTGGTTCATCCTTCTCCTGTCGAGACATCCTACCCATGTAGTATGGGACTCATGAGAGGTACCTTTCATCTGGCCAATGAGTAGGGAAATGAGGATAGGGACCATAGTAATACCGATGGACACATCGTGTATCTACCATACTCACTATGCTAGGATGTCATTGATCTGGGATCAATTGGAACTGACTTCGGGTCAGTAAGAGTGATATAACTCACTCTCTTTTGGAACTGATGTGGGATCAATAAGAGTGGTATGACACACTTTCTTCGTTGGGATTGACTTTGGGTCAGTAAGAGCACTAGTGGGCACTCTCTTTTATCTGGGACTAACTTCGGGTCAGTAGAGGATGGTATGATACATCCTCAATCATTTCTTCTTCTTCATAGTTCAACAGAGCAGAGTCGAGCAGTGTAGGACAGTGCATTTGATGGCAAAGATAGTACCAATAGACAGATGGATTAGCAGATGGAGTTCTCCCTAGTTGAGAGGGAGTATTAAAATGGGCAACTAGGGCCAAACTCCATGTGGGTCATTTTATTTATAGTAGTTGATATTTTCTTGGATTCCTCTCATCGACAGGTGTAGGATTGATCTAACGATCATCCGATTTCGACATGTATTCATGGAGATATGAATTTATTTGTATTTCTTGACAATCTGTCAAGGTCGGCCAGCAAGATAAAGTGTGTGGCACACCCCCAACTAAACCTCAACGTTGCATATAAAGGAAGGAGTCATTGTGCCTCATTTCACCATCACTCATCTCTTCATATTCTCTCTCCTAATCTGATTGGGCAAGTGTGGGAGTAGCTGATCTCTCACATGTGCTAGAAGGAGGATGAATTTATGTTTTTAGGGCTGCGTTGACCAAGGTGCAGGGTTGTTGACCATTGACCGAGTTGCTGGGGAGTGCGTTGACCCAACGTTGACCAAATCTGAATTGTGCATTTCTGATTTGGGTGCCACGTTGATTGGTTAGGGCTGACTGCAGGTTGTACTGTTCGTTGACTGTTGTTTGACTATTGACCGAGGGTTGTTTTGAGTTGCCTATCTTTGCTGTTGAAGACCAAGTTCTTCAAAGTTGACTTGAGGTCAAATTGGAGCTGTTTGACCAACTTTGACTTTGCTGGTTGGTGTTATATTGTTGCTGATATAAAATCACAAATTTGTGATATTGTACTATCTCTCTCTGCTGAATTATTGAAGAATATAGAAGAATTGATCAAAGGGTTTCCCCGCATTGGGGTTTGTCCCTGGCTAGTTGCTGCATCTTGTGTCTCTTGTCTTGGCTTGTCTTTTGTCGATTTTATTAATGTATGTTCTATCAATATTTTACTTATATGTTAATGTGGTTGCTATACTAAGAATTGACGTTGGGCTAATAAGAAGAAATTGATGTAAATTGCTCTAAGCATAGAACATACCATAATTTAACAAGTAACCATTCCGCCCTGAACATGATTGGCAAATGGATATCATTGGCATGCATCCAACCTTGCTGCCATATATTCGAATGACCAGGTGCATCTAAGTGGGCCAAACGAGTAATGCCTAGGTCATGCAAGTGGTTAATGAGAGACGGAGTAAGTATATGGTCATTCCCACTGCCAGGCCACAAATCATAACCAAAACAAAGGTTGGAACTAGTCTCTGCCCGCTAAGCCAAACCCGATGCAATCAACTCAAATGAATTGAATATTGCCTGCTAGATTGCTGAAATATTATGCCAAGGATTGAGTGGATACCTCAACCAATCATCCAAAGATTAAGGTGCGATATATTTTTGGATAATCACCTTCGTCCATAGACTATGAGTGGAAAGAAGTCGCCAACCACACTTGGCAGCAAATGCTTTTGAGAATAGAAAGATGTTTTTGAGACCCCAACCCCCAAGGAGTTTTGTAACTGCCAATTTGCTCAACCGAACCCAAGGCAAAACAAATTGTTCCTTAGAACCTTCCCATAGAAATTTAAAGCAAAGCCTTCGAACTTTTTGCAGAATGCCCTCAAGTATCGAAGCCAACGACATCCAATAGACAGGAATTGCGTCCATAACAGATTTTATTAGAACCAATCTGCCCGCATGTGATAACCACCTAAAGCACCAACATGGGAGCCTTTTATCCAGCTTAGCCAATAACCATTGCCAATCGACTTTGTCATAACAATTTGGTTTTAAGTGGAATCCGAAATATTTAAATCTTGTATTCAACTCCAAAATTTTGAAGGGGGAAATAGAGCGGATATGACCAATCTCCTTCTCTTCTAAGTTATGAACAACAATGGAGGACTTCCTAGCATTGATCACCATACTTGTCGCAGAACCAAGCAGGGCCAAGATTTCAACCACTTTATCCATATCACGTGCTGAACCATTGCAAAAAATTAGTATGTCATCAACAAATAATAAGTGAGCGATTGAGAGCAGTTGGGTAATAACCACACCTTGAAAATTCCTTCTTCTAACAACATCCTTAATCATAAGACTAAGTCCTTTATTGACAAGTAAGAACAAAAGTGGAGAGAAGGAGCAACCCTAGCAAAGACCATGCTGAGCTTGAAAGAAGCTTGAGGCAGATCCATTAATCAAGACATCAAATGGGATAGAAGTTAGACAACCCATGATCTAATTGGTGAAATGAACATCAAAACTCACATGTGTAAGAAGAAGTCTAATAAAATACCAACTAACATGATCGTATGCCTTAGAAAGATATACTTTAAAAACAACGCCCTTTAACTTCAACAAATTGACACTGTGTAAACTCTCCTGAGCCACCCCAATGGCGTCATGGATCTGGCGCCAACAAGAAACCCAAATTTCTCTTGAGAAATAACCTTAGAAAGTATAGGCACTGATTCTACGAGCAATCACCTTAGATATAAGCTTATATACACAGTTGCACAAGAACATAGGGAGAAAATCCTCGAAAGACATAGGATTGTCAACCTTAGGAATGAGGGCAATGAAGGTCGAGTTAAAAGCAGGGAGGACTCTACCTTCGCGATGATAATCATTTACTACCCAAAGCAAGTCCGAGCCAATAAACTTGAAAAAGGATGAGAAAAGTTTCGCATCCCAACCATCAGGGCCCAAACTCTTATCTTTTTGGAAACTAGCTAAGGCTGCTTTTAATTCCCTTTCCATGACATCCCCCATCAACGCCTGATTCTCATTATCATCCAGAAAGCGAGTGAAGGGTAGTGCTACCCATATAATCTCAACAATATTAACCTCGAGAGGTTCATGAAAAATATTTTGGAAGTGAGATATGCCCATATCTGCAAGGCCTTCAAAATTTGAAACCTCACTACCTCCTCATTCGATATGACCCAAATAGCGTTTTGAATTTTTCTGCCTTTAGCATAGGCATGAAAAAAATTAGTGTTCTCATCATCACTATCTAACCATATTGCCCTGCTTTTGAGATGCCATGTCTCTTCTTCTTTTGCCAGGATTTCCTTCCTTCTAGACACAAGTCTGTGATATTCCTCGCGAGACTCCTATGACCGAAACCCATCAGACCCCAAGTCAGAGAAAGCCTCGATCAAAAGTTCAACAACTAGTAGTTTCTCCTCCTCCCGTCTATGAATAGAACCAACCCAATCCTTGACCAAAGATTTAATATATTTAAGATTTTGTTCAAATTGACTGGGATAATAAACACCAAGTCTACCATCATAAGGGCTCCAATTTTGCCTAACCAAAACTGTGAAATCCTCATCTTTTAGACAACTAGCATTCATTTGAAAGGGGCTAGCAAGCTTATGAGAATTTCCTTTGATCTTGAAAAATATTGGGCAATGATCCAATATACCACCAAAGCCAACCCATTGCTTGATAAGTGCAAAATTTTGAGGTGTAGAATCAAACAACAAGAACCAATCAAACCTCTTAGCCACATGGTCCTCCCCCATCCTTTGATTACTCTAAGTGGGTTTCATCTGAGCAGGGGCAATATCAATTAAATGATAGATAGAAATTTTGGTGCAAAAAGAAGTCGGTGAGGGGGTCAACCCTTGCAATGTGGACCCCATGACTCCATAGTGCCCAAAGAGAAGTTCAAATCACCACCAATGATCAAATTCATAGACCTCAGAAAAGAGTTATCATACAAAAATCCCAAAAAGCAACCCTATCATCATGCTGACCATATATATTGATAAATGTGATCACATGGTCCAATTCCAACATATAGCCCTCCCACCCCAACCCGGATTGAACACTACAAAAATTGATAGCCTGAATCTTACAGACATTCCAGCCTAGGGCCAAACCTCCATAATGACCACAAACATCAATAACAATAAACCGTCAAGAAGGGAAAGGGGATTAGAGGATTGTAAGTATTCAATGACACAGTCTCCCTCGCTTAGGGTTTCTTGTAGAAAGATCACATTAGGACATTCCACAAGGAAGAGTCGCTTTAAAGGCAATTTTTTGGGATTGTTGGCTGACCCACGACAACTAAAAGATAAACTCTTGATAAGAGAACCTCTTGAAGGGCTTTCATTGCTCTAATTGCCCAATCAATAGATGATTGGCAACCCGAAGCCAGTTCCACAAAGGCCTTGGCTTTGGCCAAAGAAATGTTTGATTTACTCCCCCATCCCTTACTCGAAGATTCATGCAGCAATATCTTGCCCAAACCGCTAGAAGGGGCACCAATACGCGAGATCACCAAATGAAATCTCAAATTTTGAAGAATATCACCTTCCCCCGAATCCCCAGAACAACCAGATAAAATAGAGGCCCACGAAGAAGTATAGCCATGAGACCCATAAGGTAAAGGGCAAGGAGCCTTTTGAAGTGGATGAAAAATAACAGGCATGGAAGGTTTCCTAGAACTTGCCACCAAACACATATGGAGCTCAAAATTGAACGAATCATTGCATGTACCAATATATAAATTTTCAAAGGGTAGGGAAATCAAATTACACAGATCTAATGAAACAACATGTGACAAATCAATGCTTGCCGCATGACTCGACGATGAAGCCTCTAACAACGGCCCCGAGTGAGACACCATCATCGAACTAGGAATGGTTGATACAGTTGTCATATGATCCTACTCCCAACCACTGTCAATCGAGGGTGCCACAAGGACAACACCTGAAACCTCCCCTCCAGTCTTCTTCTTCTTGGATATATTCCCCTGATTGGAAAATACCTTGAATGGAAGGTTGTAGTTATTCACCAAGTGACCGAATTTGTGACACCTCCTATAATGAAAAGGAAGCCCTTCGTAATCCAAATCCTGTAGCCATACCTCTCCCTTCACAATGTTCATTGTGGCATGAAGCTTTTTACACAGATCCAGACACACCAACACCCTAGCAATTGACTTACCACAAGTATCACGGAAAGAATAATCTGCATCCAAAAAATGACCCAAGCTATTCCCCAAATTTGTAAAGCTCTGGGTATTCCACATGTTAGAAGGGAGGCTTGGAAAAGTAACCCACACAAAGATTTCGTCCTTATGTTCCTTGCGAGCATCAAATAATGGTGTCTAAAACTTAAAAATGGTTGGGGTAGAATTGTTTGCCCACACATCCTTCGTAATGTGGTTCACATCCTCCTTTGTCTTAAATGAATGCTGGATTCACCCCCTTTGCGAAAATAAAGACTTCTGGTGCATTAGAAATCACAAGAGAAATATACTGGTCATTCATCCCATTGCCAAAAGAAAGACTTTTGGTGCATCAGAAATCACAAGAGAAATACACAGGTCATGCCAAGCCAATATGGTCGGCAACACAAATTTCTACCCACAAACTCTGCCTACTAGTGATTTTTTTGCCAATTCTACAACATCGATCATCTCCACATCATCCACCAAACATAAACTGTTAGGCATGGGAGCGACTTCACATGTTAGAGCCTAAAAATTCTTTTTGGTTTTACTAGAAGGACCTGCAACCCCAAAATCTCATGATCAGAACCCGCATGCACAAAACCCTTTGATCCTGAGCCTAAATGAGGATCCAAAACGAGCGTTTACCTGGTTATTAGAGACTTCTGGACTTGAATCCATTATTGGGACGTCCATAGGGTTAATTGAAACCATAGGAAAACCCCCCACTGCACGGGCTAAATTGCACAAGTGTTGAGGAAACAGGAAAGAGGAAGACCCTCCACTTGAAGCATGAAGAGGCAAAACCACCACATGACAAAACCCTAGAGAAATGCCTTGTAATGTCAGACAAACCCTCATTTCAAAAAGATTGAAACAAGGGTGAAATACCACCTAATGCAATTGGTTGTGAAATCTCCACTGAGGATGGAAAGAAACATGGATGTGTAGACACCGACGAGAAACCATGACATGAGGCAGAAAATTGGATATTCCTTGGAGCCATGTGAGTAGGGTTCCAAGAAAACCCATTAGTTGGGTTTGAACCCGCAACCAAAAAACCAGAAGTTTGAGTGAAGAAACTACCAAAAGAAGCAAAAGCACCATTTGAGACAAAGATGGAACCCTGGTTGGGGTTGACAGAGTCTTAATCAACCTCATCCACATATGCCATGTTGGGCCACTCCACACCAGCCAACTCAACAACCTACCAAAAGATGCAGCCCCATAAACCTAGGAAAATCATAGAACTCAAATATAAAACCCCTGAATAATTTACAACCAAGTTATATCCCTGATCGAGCACATGAGGCAGAGTTTGCAAATGGAAAAGTTAATAACGCCTTATGAAAACTAAGGTTAAAAAACCCTTAGAACCATGTCGAGTGGAAATAGAAGAACAACCATTCATGGCTATCCAGGAGGAGAATAAACGTCCGCATGAAACCCTAGCTGTGCACAATGCTCACGCACCTCCATTGCTTTGTCTCATTGATTGTTGTACCTAGCAGTCCCTTTGACCTGTTTATGGTCACTTGTTGGACCTTTATAATATTATATTTTTTAATATTATTATACAAAGTGGAATTTGATGTTTATATACCATTGTTGATATAAATAGTTCTTAGTGATTTTGAGTAGTTTCTTTGTGTTCACTCTTAAGTTGAAAATAATGTGTAGTTTTTATTAAATGTTGTTAATTTATGTCTTCACAAACTTGACCTTAAAGTAAAGTTAGACATGTTGTGCTTTGTTTCACTTCATCAGTTCAATTGATCTCATTTTGTGGAGATGTTCTCTTTCCTATGAAAAAATGAAATCATGTTCTGTAAAACTAAATTCATTAAAATGAAACACCTTGTTTTTTATATATACATAAGCACACAATCCTTGGAATATTATGTTACAAGGAGTGCAGTATATGTGCTTAGCAATTTTAACGTAGGTTATGGCGTTTACGGCATATGACTTACAAGGAGATTTACGTGGAGTACTGACATTTTACTGAGAGTTAATGATCAACACTCAGGTATAGGTTGTAATGTCCTTTTTGAGTTAATTTCCCAAGGAAGGATTGCAGTAGCCTATTTAACCCTGTTGGCTATAGTCATTTAAAAAACGAGAAATTATTATTTAATGTTTTTTATTTTATTTATTACCGATGAAATATCTAGGCGGATCCATCCGAATGGATCACATCCAGTCGGCTTATTAGCAGAGCCTAACCCCGGGGGCATTAAGGAGAATTGACCTCATGACCTCTTATTAGCAAGGTGCTTTAACGACGAGAACTCGACCAATTGAGCTAACCCTCGGGGCTAATTATTATCTAATGTTGTTTAGGGAACATTAGATAATAAAAGTTAAATTTGGGGCAAATGGAGTGAAACTTGCAATTCAAGAAAATTGAATTTAGTAGGAAAGAGAATCTATAGAAGGAAGGAATGAGAGTCATTATTATCATCATGGATTGTTGTTCTTTTTGATTTTGGGTTGAGGCTCTTGGAGGGTTTTAAGACCCCTTTTCTCTGAATGGTTTTGGTGGTGAAGGATTCAACCCTAGCCAATCCTCCTATCTTTCTTGCTACAGGACCAAATTCTGGCTGAGTTATAATTTTTTGAGGCAGCAAAAGACTGAGATTTATGTATTTGTGGCAACAAATTACCTTTATGGGGCAAGGAGTGACTTCCTGAGGCAACAGTTTGACTTTCTGGGGTAGCGAGTGTCTCCTGAGGTAGCAGACTGATTTTCTGGGCAGCAGATGTCTTCCTGAGGCAACAATATGACTTTTGTAGGGAAGTGAGTGTAAAAATGAGGCAGTAGACATGCTTTTTGGCAGCACATGTCTTCTTGAGGCAACAATCTGATTTTTATGGGGCAACAAGTGCCTTCTTGAGGCAACAAGACTGACCTTCCAGGCAATGAATGTCTTCATAAGGCAACAATTTGACCGTCTGGGTATTGAAATGTCAAGAATCTTTCCCTTGATGCGTTGAGTGGGCAAAAGGGTCACGATCATGAGATAGTGAAGGATTAAGGGTAAATTTAGTCGCATTAAATACTTAGCTAACAATGGGGAATAAGGGCGCAAGGTGACAACAAGTCCTGCTGATATGATTTTGTGGTAGCATATATCCTCCCTAATTATGAGGGAGAGATAGGTACGCCATTCTTGTCTTCACTTGGGAAGACAAAATGGAGGATTGGGTAACCATCTGGCATTCGATACTCTTTGAGGATGTGGTAGGGCATCCAAAATAAGAGGAGTCGTGGACCAATATTCCTTGAGGACTAGCTATCCAAGACAAGAATAGTCCAAATAAGGTCATACTCTGTGAACACTCGAGTGGAGTATGTGCCTTGAGAGACAATGATGATGGTGTCTATAAATCATTTGTCTCGCCAACATTGTGCTCTGATCTTGTGGAGAGATAGAGCTGCTAGTCAAGGCCTTGCCATGTGATAATGCTATACAAATGGGTTACCAATCCAACTCTTCATATGAGATCTCTTCAGATTGAGAATGTCCATATACCTCTTATGAATACCTCCCTAGTTAAGAGGGAGTGTTGAAAAATGTGTAAGTAAGTTCGGTCTTCTTAATATGAAATGTATTTTTTATTCTTGTAAATTATGAAATAAAAGAAAATTATTATTATTGTTCTTGGAGCATGTGTTTCATGCTCAAGGTCTTTTATTTTATAAGGCAAGCACCCATTGATTGCATCTAGGGTTTGTCCTAGGTCAAGAAGTCAATAGAGTCTTTGTCATAAGTTGAAGACCCCACTGGGCACTTTGTAACTTGTAAAACAAATATTTTTGTCTTTAAAAGTGTCGGAATACCCTCCAAGGCCATGTTGGCCTGGCATCTGGCAAGTCAGACTCTTGAAAAGAGCCACATCCACCCTTGAAGAAGCCTATATAGAAGAAGACTCGTCCTCCTTGAAGACACTCACTCATCTCTCATTCTAGCGAAGGAAGAAGGAGGAGGCAACGAAGTAAAAGAAGGACGAAGAAGTTTTTGTGTTTGGGCTATCTTTCTCTCTCACACGTGCTAGAGAAGACTAGGGTTTCTGTGCTGACCTAAGGCATCCTTCTACAAGTGCGATCTTGGAGAAAAGGTGGCAAGGATGTCAAGTGAAGGCCTACCAAGGGTCTCTCTCAAGCTCCAGAGGTCAAGGAAAGGTAGGCGAAGGTCAGCAGAGGGCTCTACAAGAAGATCGAAGTTCCCACGTGTGGCAACAACAGTTATTGGGGGCCGAAATTTCAGATTTGCAGTAAGAGGTCGAAAATCTTGTAGCAGAAGGTCGAAAAGGTGCTACTGGAAGAGATTTGACTCGGTTTGACTAGATCGAAGTTGGCACATCACTCAAAGAGGTTGGTCTTGTTCTTGATCTTGGAGGTTATTGGTCTCAGCCATAAGGCCTTGGAATTCGTCAATTGAAGAATCTATAAGGAAGAGAAGAGATTTAAGGGTTTTCTACTCAAGAGGAGAGGTTTTGCCCTGGCTTGCAGCCTATATACCAATGATGTGAACATCTCGATAACTCCCCAATTTTATCTCGAAATCACATTTTTTTTGGCCTAGCTGATGTTTGTCGATTTTTAAATATATTTTTATGTTATCTTAATTTCGCCGATGTTTGCCGATTTTTATCGATATTTTCCTAATTTTCCTGATTTTTGGTTTTTCGGATCCTTGTCGATTTTATCTCGATGTCGATGTTCGCAACATTGCTATATATTGTGCCATTGTGATTTTTGTTTTGATAGTTGTTTGATGCTTCACACATATAATAATAAGGAACAAAGTTAATAAGTAAAAAGGAACCACAAGCAGTTATTAAGTGAAGAGAATTAGTCATAATCATTACCCTATTAAATTTTCAACAAACACTAGGTTCCTATCTTAATAAAACATATTGCCACGTTGATATGCATGGCAAGGGTTATTTAGGCATTATGCTAGGTAATTTTCTATGGGAATGATCCTAACCAATTGCGTTCTTAATATACCTCCTATAAAATTATAACTAGAACAATGATCAATAACACTAACACCAATCAAATTAGCCTATTATAATGTTAGCCTTTGGTTTCTTTCAATGTGTTTTCACCTAGCTAGGAGAGTGTTTTCTTGATTTGGGATCAACACTAGGGAGACACACTTCTTGATGTTGAAGTTAGCACATGTGATGTACTTAGTTTCTTCTACGAGGGAATACTTTTTGAGAGGATGGGTACTTGGCATGCATGGAGTAAACTCTTTCGAAGAGGCCATTAAGCACTTGGAGGTTAGTGCTTGACTCTAGGGGCATGTAACCACCATACACAATTTGAAGAGGGATGTTTGAGTTGAGAAGCCATTGATTGAAGGATGCACCATCTTGGAGGAGTGCTTGACATGTGGACATCTAACTTGGAGGTTGCACCACCTTGTTGTTTGGACAACTCACATTGTGACATGTGGACACCTTCCTTTGAGGAGTGCTCCATTTGGGGCATTGCTTGTTTATTTAGCCTAGTGTTGCATGTGGACTTACTCCATGTTTTATTGTTTGCCACCCTTATGATAGTCTATATAAAAGTAGGAGAATATCTTTGTTATAAACAAATGAATTTTCTCTTAAAGATTAATAATTATGTGATGCTATCTATTTGGAGAATCTTAGATGATCATGCATCACTCTTGTAACAAGGATTAATGTTTGTGGGATGCTAGTGCTTGGGTTCATTGACTTGTGAGATGCTATTTCTAGGGTTCCTAGACTTGTGAGATGCAAGTGGTGGGTATTATAGATTGTGTGTTCAAGTATGTGAATCTCCTTGATATCTGGTATGACGCAAGTGGGTGATCTCAGGGTTTTATAGGTTGTGTGATGCTAGATTGCTTAGAAACTCCAAGAGTTGGCTTGTGAAGCTTGGTAAGATGCCTTACTTGGTCTTTGTATTATTGGTTAGGGTTTGGTCATTTGTTTTTTTTGTTGAAATTTCTACACATAAAAGATACTAATTCAAGTAGCATCTTTTTCGATATGAAGCTCTTTGATGCCTTTGCTAAACCTAATAACTTTTAAGGATTTGAGATTTTGGGTTGTAGCCTTGGTCATTTAGAGTGTTATTGCATTGAGATGGTCTAGACTATCATATTTTAGCTTCTTATTCACTACAAATGGACGGTTCCTTAATATATTGTACAAACTGTTGGAAATACTGAGAGTGGGTGAATCAATATTTTTTTCAATTGTTATGTTATGGTAGTTAAGATTTTTTATCACAAGTATAACCAAAATACTAGAAATGAAACAAAAATAATTTTATTGATGAAAGCAGTAAGGATGTCAATGCTATGTTACAAAAAAATCAAGCTCCAACTTGTACAATGAAATCTCTGATCTTTTCAAGAGTCCAACCTTGAACAAATCCAAGTTCCAACTTGGTCAAAATGAGGACTCCAATCCTCTCAACAACTCCAAGCTTCAACTTGGTTAAAATGAGGACTGCAATCCTCTCAACAATTCCAAGCTCCAACTTGGTCAAACCAAAACTTTATACAAGAAATACTTACTTCAAAAATGCGCCAAAATGTCTTCAACAATGCTCCAAGAATAGTCAAGGATGTCGCTAAATTCTACTCCAACAATATTTCAAGAAGGATGCTCCAACAAGGTTTCAAAAATGTCTTGAACAATGCTTTGGCAATACTCCAACAATGCTTCAGCCTTCAATCAATGCTTCAACACTGCCTCAAAGATATGTTCAATTGTGCTCCAAGGATACTTCTGAGGATGTCTTCAATTTTGGCTCAAGAACCTAATCCAAACTCTGCTATAACTTCAATTCTCAAAAAACTGCTCAAGAAGTGGCAACAAGTCTGCAAAGTAAGGTACAAGGTGACTGTTAAGAGGTTGAGATTTGGTCTATCAAGATGTCGTGATCTGCTCCAAATTATTGTCGAGGTCTGCTCCCAAAGTGATCCCAAAATACCATGAAAAACCACAGAAAGAATACATCCAAACAAAACCTCAAAAGAACCTTGTCTTGATCTCTTACATAAGCTCATAAGTTCACGAGTTGTGAACCTCTTCGTCTTCTACCTCAAGTCCGAGTTTCTTCTATTAATGCTTGGCCAACTTGGATGACCGAAATGGAGGAACATAGCTTCTATTTATACTTATTTGACATGTTTGGAATAGACACGTCTCTTGGGGAGGCCGACTTGAAGAGAGACGAAAATATGACATTCCTAGCTTGTAAACTTGAATTCTCTCCAACGATATGGAGTTAAGCAACAAGTAGATACTCTTTGGAAAGAGCTAAAAATTCTATACAATCTTATGTGGATTTTTTCTTGAGCTAGTGTTTCCTTTGACATCAATAACAAGAATTCTTCCAACACCAACAAAGCTTGGTGAACATCCCCTTTACCTTTAGAAATCGTTTAGGCTTATCATCAATCCTCATGCATTATGATAGATGATAAACTATTCAAGATTTGAGATATACCCTTTTATGTTGTTCCGCTCTTTTGAGAGACTTGCATCTTTTTGTCAATCTTGTCTACAACTTTGTTGATTCTCAAAGGCATGACTAATCTCACCTCCCTCCTTACTCAATCTCCTTTAATTCCCTCCTACGTACTCCCCCTAAATGAGGGAATTAATGGTACAGTGGGAGGGGGGTATTTGGAAGAGAGACACCTAAGTTTTCTATACTAGACTATTTGAATTTAAGACTCATGCTAATGTTTACGTCAAGCACTTATTCTAGATATATAATTGCTTTATTGTTCAACCATGCTCTTTGATTTCATTTGTTACATGAGATTCATTTTCCTCCTGGCCAACTTTGAGTGGGCATACATCACTTGAAGGTTGAGACAGATAATCGTTTTTCTAGGGCATAATTGATTTGCAGGACTGCTAATTCTTGAAGTAGGGATTAATCATTTTATTTTGAGATGTCTTGTCTGTTATGAGATTAAATGGAGTTACATTAAAGATACTTTTTTTGTCAACTGATGTCTACATTAGATATGTTTTGTGACTGTGGCCAAGATTACCTTATTTTGATTGGTATGAGAGACACAAGGTTTTAAGTACCCTGCAATGACTTAGTTGCACAACATGAGTCTTCACCATTTCTCCATGGCCCATACCACATATGCTTCAAATCTTGCCATATTGAGGACTCTAGGAGGGTTAGTGTTGTTTGGGAATGTTGTTATGGTACCCAAATAATATTAAATATAAAGAATAAATGATGCCATGCCTTAATAATGATAAAAATTGAATGAATGAGAATACCACTTCAAGGGGGCAATGCCCTTTACACTTCGTGTTTAAAGTAACTCTTGATGATTCTTAAAGCTAGATCCCCTTGGTATATAAGTCATCATTTTCCACAAGCGATTTTCTTTTGCATGACTTTGCTCTTTGCTTTAGGTATGGATTGAGGATTGTTTTATGTTGAGATGTATGTCTTATCTATTATGAGATTGGAGGGATGTGTCATTGCATATGTAGGGACTCAGGAAGATCACCAATGCCTCACCTTGTACATTAGAAAGATCTTTGAGAGAGCAGTTTGGCATTACTTAGTGCCAACCATGTTGATGTTAATAGCTCGGATAGGTGCTTCTGCATAGGTTCGCTGTCAAGCATGTAGAATATGTCATATTACCTTTCTAGGTTCTTGCTCATGATGAGTAAGTGACTATTATAATTTCTTTCCTAAGTTTAACTTATAAAATGTATCAATTTATTAATTAATGTTGACTATTGAGCTAAGTTTCTAGGAATAAATAATTTAATTTTTTAGGTCATCCAGGTCTAACCTCAACCGTTGATCTCAAGTGAGGTTTAGGATCTAATCCTAGCCATCCATCACTTAGGAGATCTAAGGTTTGAGATATAGCTCAATGAGAAATTATAAAAGAAGCGTAAAGAGAGGTTAAGACAAATTGTTCTTGCCAGAGCAATTTTCTCAAGTGAGTGAGAGACTTAATACTGAAAAGAGGTGGAAAATGTGCAACTATAAGAATTTTGAACCACAAGATTGCAGGTTGAGCACACAAGAGGAAGGCCAAGACTTGTGAGGTTGAGTTGGAGCAGGCAAGCCATGAGTTTGGGAAGGCTGTGAGGGTTTAACCCAGAATTGCTAGGAGACCGAGTTGCTATAATTGGGCCAGATTGTGAAGAACAACCAACACAGGTGCAAGCCAAATTTATGAGGGGGTCAAGTTGCCAGGTTCCAATACTAATTTTTTGTGTATTATTCGTGGGTTGATTACCTTGTTAAAGGAGGCCCTAATTGTTGTAAGCAATAGAAATTGAAGGAGGATTTGTTTCACATAATTTCCTGTTGTGCCTTGTGATTGATTTTCCATTTATTTTACGTTGCAAATTTATTTAAAGTTAAAATACCAGTGTATTTATTTTCAATAGTTTTCGGAAGAAGATTTTACGTTGAAACATTTTCCAGGTATAAAATAAATTGCTAGAAAAATCAAATCACATTTGATAGTAGAAAATTAACATGGTATAAGAGCACTAAAATCTGAGGAGAGAGAAGATTAATTTGCCATAGGAGTTTACAACAACAAAAGAATCTTTTTCTTGTGGTCAATTCGCTGAGCGAAGTTAGGTCCCTTGTCCCACAAATAAGGGGGTATTATACACCAATTTCTTGTTTGGCTTGGCTATGACCTTAAATATAGATGATTATTGTTATTATTATTATTATTATTATTTTTCTAGGGTTTTAATATTTGATTTGGAAGTTGTGAGAATCATTGCAACAATGTTGATGTTTGAAGATCAGTTGGAGGGTGCATCCAACTATAGTGCTTGGAAGGAGAGGATAACATTGGTGTTGATGGAGAACGAGATTTGGGAGTTCACAGATCAACAACTTACTCCTCCCATCGATGCTGCACAAGTGGCTATCCATAACCTAAAGGATGTGAAAGCTAGGGGGGATCATTCTTGATGGGGTGAAGGGTCATGTGATCCCTCATCTCTCTAGAAAGAAATTAGCCATGGAAATGTGGGAGGCTTTACAAGAGCAACAATCACAACAAAAAAATTATGTTGAGGGAAAAAGCTCAAGAGCACCATGATGTCTAGGTCAGATTCCGTAGCATCTTATGTTACCATGATCACGAAGTTTTGTGATGAGTTGGCTATAGTTCGAGAGGTCATGTCAAATGGCCTTGAATGACTTCATAGGGCCATGGGCTACCTCCATTAAGGGTATTGTGATACGGTAGAAGCTTATAGACTGGGAGAGGTTGTTGGATGACTTCATCCAGGTTAAGATTCGAGAGGAGTCTCTTTATGGTGGCCAACAAAAAGGTGACAACGAGAACCTTTTCCGTGCAAGTTAGGCAAGGAAGGGCAAGGGGCTGCTTAAGAAGAATGCGAGTGGGGAAGCTACTTCATCGGATGGGAAAAAAAGGAGATGAATACTTTGCATGTCACAAGTTTGGCCACTATGTAGGTGAATGTCTGAACAAGAAGGGAAACGGGAAGGCACATGTAGTATCTTTAACAGATTCACAAATAACGAGTTTGCCATGAGGGATCATGAGTTTTGTTCACCAACATTTTAGAGGAAGACTCATAACTACATGTGGGTCTTGGCAACAATTCCATGTGTGTAGTAGAGGGGGTTGGGACTATCCAGTTTCAGATAGAGTCAGGAGAACCTTTGGAGATAACAGAGGTATTTTATGTTTTAGGGTTGACTAGGAACTTTCTAGTAGTCTTAGCCGTGGAGGACAAGGGGTATGAAGTTTTCTTCTAAGATGGACGTGTTCTTGTCAGGTTGAGATCTTCTAGTTCGAGCGCAAGTCGAGTGATTGAGAGGAGAGAAGGGGACTTGTACATATTGATGGGCCAATTGACATGTTACTTGATTCATGATAGTGATGGCTTGTGTGAGTTGTGGCACAAGTGGATGGCACATTTGCATCACAGGGCTTTGCATATATTATGGGAGATGGTCACTGATCTTCCCAAGTTTAGAGTGGAGCAACAAGGTGTTTGAAATGGATGTGCACTTGCAAGCATGCCAAGGTTGCTTTCGCAAGCAGTGATTCCAAGTCCAAAGGGTTGTTGGATCTAGTACATTTTGATGTGCCGTTGACTTGGTACAACTATTATGTTACCTTTATAAATGATTGTTCCATGAGGACTTGGATCTATTTCATGAAGACCAAGGATGAGGTCTTTAGTTTGTTTTGAGAGTTCAAAGTTCTTGTGGAAAACCAAATTAGGAAGAAGATTAGCGTCCATAAATTGGACAATGGGGGTGAGTATAACTTTATTGAGTTCAAGGACATTTTGCAGAGTGAAGGCATCAAGAAAGAGTTGACAGTTCCTTATAACCTGTAGCAGAATGGGGTTGTTGTGAGGAAGAAGAGGGCCATCATCAGAGCTGCTAAATCATGATCCATGATTAGGATTGGGGCAGGTTTTTGTGGGAAGAAGCATGCAATACAATAGTCTATTTGGAGAACAAGAGTTGTCATAAGGTCTTTGGGGGACAAGACTCTTGAGGAGGTGTTGACAGGAGTGAAATAAGAGGTTGGGCATTTTCGTATCTTTGGGTGTCCAATGTATATCCATGTACCATCAAAGAAGAGGACAAAGTTGGAGCCCTTAGGACAGAAGGGCATTTTTGTTGGGCACAATGAGACTTTCGAGGCATACATGGTGTATATTCCATCATAGGGGAAGATTGTGGTGAGCAGGGATGTGAGATTTAAGGAGCACAAAGCCTTGAGGGAGACACATGATACCATATTGACGATGCCTATAATTAGGACCGAGAGGTTCCAAAGGTTGAGGAGAGTCTAGAAGCACTAGTGGTAGGTACTTAGTCTTTAGATCATGAGGAATAGGAGACGCTTTCTAGTTTTGTTCGAAGGAGGCTGAGATGGCTTGAGCAGACTCTAAGAGATGCTCAAAAGCATGTGGTGGCTACTAGGAGGAGTTTCAAGGAGAGTAGACCACCTCAGAAGTTTTCCATCTACATGACACTTATGAGTGACATTAGTGATTTTGAGCCTTGTAGCTTTCAGTAGGTAGCAAACTAGTAGGTTTGGAGGGATGCTGTGATGGAAGAGTCTTCTTCCATTATGAAGAACGATGTATGGGATATTGTGCCTAGGAGGAAGTGGAAATCAGTGGTCAGTTCGAGATGGATCTTCAAGATCAAACATGCTACATGCAAAGATTGAGAAGTACAAGGCTAGGTTTGTGGTGAGATGCTTCTCTCAGGAGGAGGGAGTGGATTATGAAGAGACATTCGCTCTAGTTTCCAAATAAACTTCTATCAGGGATGTCATGTTTATTACTTCAGAGATGGGATGGAGGATACATCAGATGGATGTGAAGACAACCTTCCTTAATGATGTGATTGGAGAAGAGGAGTATATCAAGTAGCCACGGGATTTTGAGGTGCATGGGAGGGCTTCTCATGTATGTAGGTTGAAGGAGGAGCTATATGGTCACAAACAAACACTTAGAGCATGGTACTCTAGGAGTGATGGGTATTTGCTAGGCACAGGCTTCACTAAGAGTGAGGTGGATCCCAACCTATACAACATACTAGTTGGTGACGATTTGGTCATTCTAGTATTTTATGTGGATTGCCTCTTTCTCATAGGGTTAAATAAACTCGTAGAGATGTGTAAGCGAGACTTATTTGTAGAGTTTGAGATGAAGGACATTGGTATGATGCACTACGTTTTGGGATTGGAGGTGTGGTAGCAAACAAGTGAGACATTCTTTGGATGGGGGAAATATGTAGTTGAATTCCTGAATAGATTCAGGATGATGGATTGTATGCACATGTCGAAACCCATGATTACCAAATTGAGGAAGTTGAATGCTTCTAAATTTGAATTGTAAAGGTAGATGATAGGTTCTTTGATGTATCTGGTCAACAATAGGCCAAATATTTGCTTTGCTGTGAGCACACAGAGGCATTTTATGGTGGAGTTGAGGAGGGTTCATTAGGTGGCAATGAAACATGTGCTCAGGCATTTACATGCTACAATGGAGTATGGGCTTAGATATGTTAGGAGTGGTAGAGTGCAGCTCGTGGGCTATACAGATTCAGATTGGGCCGAGAGTGCAATGGATAGGGAAGATCACCTTTGGGTGTTGTTTCAATATGGGGTCAGTAGTGATTTCTGGGTTCTGTAGAAAGTATACTTCCATGGCACTTAGTGTTAGATTTCCGTTGAACCTAGCACCTAGTAAATTATTAACTTGGCATATTGCAGATCTATTGAATAACTTACATAGCTAGGTTCTTAACTTAGTTAGTAGAAGCAAAAAAATAAAATAACCAATTTCATAAAAATGACACATATTCTCTCTGATCAAAGTTTTCAGTAATAAATTATAATCCAAACTTACTTGGGCTACCATCCTGGGATAATGGCCTAATTGAGGAAATAAATACAACACTGGATCTGATTTAATTGATCAAGCCCCCTTGGTTAATCCAGATCTCCTTGTTGCGCTTTGCCGGAACCAACGCACTTACTAAGAAGCTTCTCTCAATATTGTTTTGTTGTATTATGTGTCTTCTCCCTATCCTTAGCGTTGCTTTTATAACTTACATCGAGCTAAATCCCTAACCCTAATCTCCACAGTGATTGACAACCGAGATTAGATTTTGCCTCATTTGAGATCAAGCGCTGAAATTAAAACACATTCACTAAAGTAATCTACTTTACTTTTCCTAAGTTTACTTCAGCTCAATAAACCAACATAATAATTTTGTGCTTTTCCTAAGTCTAACTTGGGCTTAAGTTACAAAAATAACTCTCTCACATTAGAGTAACTGTCTAAGGAGTTCTTAGGAAACTTCTGCACATCTAGACACCTAGGCCTATGCAAAACTACTTGCTCGAGCTACAAACATCAACACTTAGTTCAACAGAGGTGGAGTATATGGCAACTAGCTTGGTGAGTTGTGCATCAATTTGGCTTTGCAAGTTGGTCACATGGTTACTTGGTCTTGAGTTGGATTCGACGGTGATACATTGCGATGATCAAAGTTGCATAAAGATTTTTGAGAAGCTAGTGTTTCATGATAGGTCCAAGCACATAGAGATTGAATAACACTTCGTCAAAGTTAGGGTCTAGAGGGGACCTGTGAAGCTTTGGTATATATATCCACAAATGAGCAGGTTTGTGCATATTCTAACCAAGCCCTTGGTGAAGGGGAAGTTTGTTTTCTACAAAGATACACTAGGGATGGTGTAAGATACCTTCCTTGCTAGGAGGGAGTGTTGATGTTAATAGCTTGGACAGGGGCTTTTTCATAGTCGAGGTTTCAAGCTTGCAGAAGATGCTGGACTGCCTTTTTAGGTTCTTGCTCACAATGAATAAGTCGCTTTTATGATCTCTTTCCTAATTTTAACTTAGCAAAAGTACATTGATTAATAGTTAGTGTTGACTATTGAACTAAGTTTCTAAGGATAAATGATTTAATTATTTAAGTGAGCTAGATTTGATCTCAACTGTTGATCTCAGGTGAGGTTTCGTATCTAATCCTAGCCATGCATCGCTTAGGAGATCTAGGGTTTGAGATCTAGCTCAATGAGAAATTGTGAAAGAAGCCTAAGGGAGAGGTGAAGACACATTGTTCATGGGAGAGAGATTTTCTCCAGCGAGTGAGAGACTCAAGATTGAAGCACATGTGTGCAAGTTGAGCGCACAAGAGGAG
The DNA here is from genome assembly GCA_000404065.3 of Pinus taeda. Lineage (NCBI taxonomy): Eukaryota > Viridiplantae > Streptophyta > Pinopsida > Pinales > Pinaceae > Pinus > Pinus taeda. The sequence continues at coordinate 66,224 of APFE030242620.1, forward strand.
GTCCAAGACTTGTGAGGGCGACTTTTAGTAGGCAAGTTTTGAGTTTGGGGAGGCCGTGAGGGTTTATGCTAGACTTGTGAGGAGGCTGAGTTGCTACATGTGTGATGAATTGGGGAAAACAACCAACACAGGTGCAAGCCAAATTTTTGAGGGAGTCGAGTTGCTAGGCTCCACCACTGCATTTTCTACGTGTACTCTGTGGGTTGATTCCCTTGTTAAAGGAGGACCCAATTTTCCAAAGTTTTAGGAAGTGAAGAAGAATCCGTTGGGCATAATTTTCTGTTGTGTTTTGTGATTGATTTTCTATTTATTTTCCACTACAAATTTATTTAAAGTTAAAATACCAATGTATTGTTTTCAACGTTTTTCAGAAAAGAAGATTTTCTTTGAGATGTTTTATGGGTACAAAATAATTTTCTATTGAAATCAAATTTGATTTGGTATTAGGAAATTAACACACCATTGTTCCATGGCCAATACCACCTATGCTCCGAATTGTGCCATGTCGAGGGGTCCTGAGGAGGGTCAAAGCTATTTGTTAGTGTTGTTATTATTTAGATAACCCAAATATTATAAAAATAGAAGGGGTTAGTAATGCCATGCCTTATAGCGAAAAAATGGATGAATAACAATGCGACTTAGAGGGGTGACTGTGATTTACACCTTCTGTTTACAAATAACTCTTAATGATTCCTTAATCTAGATATCCTTGGCATATATACTATAGACAAAAGGTACAACTACAAATCATCACCATAATTATCTAATTTAGCCCATGGGGTGTAGAATAGTTGGTGATAAAGAGTACTGTCAAGGCATTCCTTGCGTGAAGATTGTTGATTCAAAACCTTGTGCGTCAAGCTAATGAAAAGTAATAATAATAATCTAATTTAAGGTCACAACTGAGCTAGATGCAAAATTGACATATGAACTTGCGAGACAAGGAATCCCCTTGATGCAATTATTTAACTGCGTAATCTATGAAGGTGTATATAGCCAACTTCTATTTGAATTGGAATCAATGATCTTCGAGTAGGAAACACATGTTCTTAACCAATAGGCCCACCCAGGCTTTACCAATGAAAATAACATAACAATAGGAGTGTAATGGCCCATGACCTAGGGGCTTAACATGTTCAACCCATAGTCTTAAAAGTTGGAACTTGTGACCGACCAGGTATCAAACAAGATTTTGAACCAGAACTGGGAAAAACAGAGCAGTCAGATCTCAATGGACTGCTTTTTAAAATTAAAACATGAAATAATCAATTTTTAATGAAAAAACTATTTTTAAGATTTAAAACCATGATTCCAAACCAATAGAGACAAAATATGTGAAGTTTGTTGATCTATGTACCATGTAAAGGTGAATATATCAAAATGGCACCGAGTGCAATGCGTATCAACAACAAAATACATAATCAATGACATTGTAAATGGCCTCTAGAGTCCAAAAACAATGCTACAAGCTATGGGGCCATTGTCAATTGGCCTACTACAAGTCTATATATAAGTGATCAACATGATCATGATTCACTCATTATGATCAAACTCATCACCACTACTAGACATGGGGTCGTGAACAGGAGCTACATAAACATCATCTAGCTCAGGGGTCAAACTTCTCAAATGGTTGAGTCTCAAACTTCTTAGTTGGTTGAATCTCAAACTTCTCAAGGTATTGTGCCCCTAATATGCCCTATCACTTCATTTGGTGCTCTACATGGTTTTACTTTGCCTCTTATCCCATCCAAGTGTTGTTTCAACCTGTAAATACCCTCTCCTCCAATAGATTTTTGGTAATATCACAATGAGCACACACATTATCCTTGGTTTTTGGAGGCTTGGTGGCTAATATATATTTGGAATTTGCAAAGAAAATAAATCCACACATTTAAAAAAATGCAGATAAGTAAAATAGAAAACCTAAGATAAATTTGGAAAAAAATGGGGTAGATTTAGCCTACAAACAAGTTGAAATTCAAAACTTGAAAACTACAAGTTGAAACTTTAAAGAAGTTAAGAACACAAAAAAGAAATACATGGACAACAATGAAATATGGATTTTCTCAAGTGAAAATCCTTACCTGGAAATGAAAACTAGCTGCCTTAGCCTCCTCTTGAAGATGTCATTTTTAGTTTTTGTAGCATCAAATGGTATTCTAGTCTCGAAATTTTGTGGAGAGACTAAAACACATGAGCTCTCCAAAACCCAGAAACCGTTTATGGAAATTCCACCTAGAGATAGCTCAATTAAATTAATTTACCATCATTTAAATTTTTCCTAAGTCGAACTTAGGAAAAGTGGTTAATTAATAGTAATTAATTCAGAACGGTGTGAATCCTCTAGAAACTCACACAAATTGACTTGGAGTTAATCTCAACCATCGATTATGTCTTAATCATGGCCGTTGAAGTCTTCACTAAATATTATAAGAAGAGGTAGATGGGTAGATGGAGGTGTGAAGTAAGGTGAGCCAAGAAGAAGACACGAGCAAATACTCAGTGATTTAGACAATTCGATTCTCCAAAGCACGTGATTCAGCGGGAGAGATCGAGTAGCAAGTGTTACAGGGGTAGATACAGTGAATTCAGAGGAAGTTTTCCAGTTCCAGAAGAGTTAGAAGAGAAGGCCATGCAAGATCACTTGATACTTAGTGATCTAGACAATTCAATTCTCTAGAGTAGGTGATTCAGAAGGGGAGATCGAGTAGTAAGTGTAAGAGGGGCAAAGACAGTGAATTCAAAGCAAGTGTAAGAGGGGCGTGCACAATTAGGGTCGTGTGAGTTTTCCCAGTGCAGCTGCGAGGATTGCACAAATTTTCCCTGTACAGTCGCATAGATCGTGCAATTACAGAAAGATCAACCACGAGGGCGTAGAAAGGCTTGCGCAGGGTTTGGATGACCAATTTTCTAGAGAGAGCTTGTAACTGGGATTTTGCTAGTATTTCTCTTGTAGTGGATTGCCAATTTTGGGCATCCATTTGTATTCATAATTTCATTGCTGCATAATAAAATAAACCCTCAGTTGCTCCACTGGTTTTCCCACATTAGGTTTTTCCAGGGACTCTTTGTCCAAAAACAATTGTGTCATTTTTATGTGTGTGCTAACATTTCTCAATTCCTATTTTTGCTTTTGTAGTGTTTTTATTTGGTTAAGAAATTGCAGTGTGAATAATTTGATATTTGATATTAATAAGAAAATTAATAAATTGCTAATCAGTTAGGAGAATTAATTCTAGTTGCTGCATTTCAAGGGAATTTTCACATGGTATCAGAGCGTATTTGACAAACATGATGCTCAAATGCAAAGAAGGAAGCTTAGAGACAGCTGTAGTATGAATTTTTTTAGAGGGTTGCGTGGGTTAGCTTAGTACAACTGCAAGAGCCTTGCGATATTTCGCAGTATAGCCGCGCAGATCGTGCAAGTACAGGAAGATCAGCCGCGAGTGCAGCGCAGGCAAAGGGAGAAACAACTCAGATTTTCACAAAGCAGACTCTTGGTTTGGGCAAGGAGGGTTTGTAGCAGTTTGCTAGAGCAGATTCAGTGCTGGGTGGAAGAGAAAGTGCACACACATAGGGAGTTTCTAGCTTCAAACTTCCAGTTGTAGTTGGCAATCACAATAGGCGAATTTTCTCACTCTAGAAGGGAGTGTGAATATTAGTGGTAGCAATCGAGCAGGTGGAAGAGGGAGATTTCCTTCCTCGGTCGATTTTTTTTTTTAGATGGCCACCGTTGGGCTTAGAGATCATGACAAGTTGGAGGGAGCATCCAACTATATCATTTGAAAGGCCAAGATGTCCTTGCTTGATGAACATGCCCTAAAGAACTATGTAGAGAACGTTGTGGTAGAACCTATTGATGCAGATCAACTAAAAGAATTCAAGAAGGAGATGGCCAAGACGAAGTAGTGGATCCTAGATAGAATCTGAGACCATATAATCTCACATATATCTGGTAGGAACACTGCCAAGGAGATGTGGGATGGCCTCTTGGGGCTATATCAAAATCCTTCTGAGCAGCGAAAGATGTTCTTGAAGGAAAATCCAAGGAACACCAGGGTGAAAAAGGGTAAAGGCATTGATCCCTTTCTCACTAGAGTTCAGGATATCTGTGATGAGCTAGTAGCTGTAGGAGAGACGCCTCCACCTACTGAAATGGTGAGGTTGGCCCTCAATAGTATCACTGAGGATTGGGAGAATTTTGTCCAAAGCATTCTGGGACTAGATACGTTGCTTGGGTGGGACCAGATGTGGGGTGATCTTGCAAAGAAGGAGATAAGGCGAGATTTAGTAAATAACTCCATCAACGATAGTAGCAACAAAGGATCGAAGGGTGAAAAAGAGGAAGAGAATGTGGCCCTTGCGTCAAAAGCGAAGGCAAAACGTCCTAGTCAAGGACAAGGCTCACAGGGAGAGAAGAAGAAAAAGGACTTGTCCAAGATCAAGTGCTTCGGGTGTGGCGAGTTTGGCCATTACAATACTTAGTGTCCTTAGAGGAAGAAGGACAAGAAGGAGAAGCGACAACATCAACAAAAATTGACAAACTTTCCTCTAGGCTAGAGGAAGGGTTTGCCATGTTTGCATCTATACCTCCAGGAGAGAGGTGGGCCGATATGAAGCTTTAGCCCTAGAGTTGCGTAGAGGCTTGGGCAGGGTCCATCGAGGTAAGCATCGGATGCTGTTTTCCCATGGATCATTACCTTTGCTATAAGGGATCACAATATTCTGTAGTTGGAGGATCAATGTCAGTTGGTGCAGTTAGTTCTAGAATGACAGTTGCTGTCAGATGTTGAGAAATGCAGAGTAGCGTTGATAGCGACGCAAAATTTCTAGTGGACAGTTGCAGGCTAGTAGCTTGAGACTCAAGAGACAATTGCAACACAGAGACAGTTGATTCAGTATGTTGTATACTTCTCCGGCTAGTAACAACGACAACAATGAGAAGGATTGTTAGTTGGGTTGCAGTGTAGATGTAGAGTTGGTAGCAGTACAGGTTCTACAATGCAGTGTTAACAACAACACAAATGCAACATTAGAGTTGCCTAGTAGTTGGTGGGCAGTGGCAGGTTATCATAATTGCCAGACCTCAACAATGTGGATGGAGGATGTTATGGAGACAATTGGAGAACACCTTCCTCGCTAAGAGGGAGTGTTAGTTTATGTAGCATCGAATGGTGTTCTAGTCTCGAAACTTTGTGGAGAGGCTAATTTTGAAGAATGTAACTAGTTTCAGTCTTCATAATTGTATTTGTCTCATAACACAATGTAATTATTATTGTACTTAAGAAAAATGTTATTTTTATTATAAAAGAAATTGACTTATTAAAGCATGGATTTCATGCTTGGGTCAATAGTCAATGGGTCAAGCACCCATTGTGTGCTCTAGGTCTATGTCTTGAGTCAAAAGTTAAAGTCATGATGTTAAGTCGCTTGGAGGGCTCATGTATCGAAGCAAACAAATATATTTTATGTAATGAAAATGTCTAGAAGCCACCAAAATGATCAGGTCGGCCAACCCTACAAGTCGGCCTAGAAAAGGCTTATGCACACACTCAAAGGCCTATAAAAGAAAGAGGATTCGATCTCTTTTGAAAAAAAAGTTCGACTTCCATAAGTAGATTTGAGGCATGAAAAGGAGTGCATAGAAGAGCAAGAGGACAACAAAAGAATAATGTTCGAATTTGTGAAGGAAAAAGCAGCAAATCCGAATTTGTGAAGGAGCAGCAAATCTTGTCTTGTTTGGGTGGCTGACCCGATCAATTGGTGAAGTAGTCTTGTGTCTTTGTCTTGGAAGTCTCCTTGAATTGATTTTATAAGAAGAGAAGACATGTTTTTGCCATGGCTTGGAGCCTATCTTTGGTGTCTCTATTGTTTGCATTTTGATCTTCTTGTTTGGCATTTATCTTGATGATGAAAAATAGAATACTTGAAGAAGAACTAAAAGGTATCACAAGAACTTGTCAAAGATAAGAGAAATCCATTATAAAGACACTCTTACAGTCTCCCCTAGATTTCTCAACATGGTTTCAGAGCTTAGTTTGCCTTGCATAAATGGTAGTTAGAAAGTCACTAAAGGCTTCAAGACATGAAGAAGAAGTTAAATCTCCAAGGCCGAGCTTCTAGAGGGAAGGAAAACAAATTCTGGGCACATTCCTAAAAGCCCTAAATCTCCGAGTGTAGGCCGTAGGCCTATACAAGGAAGATTGAAGGGTTTTGAGGGGCATATAAGCTCTGTTCTAGAGGTCCGAAGGGCTAATCTAGTTTCCTATTCATGGCCGAGCATTCTGACAAAAGAAACATAGTTCTGGGCATGATCTTTAAGGCCTGAAATCACCTTTGAAGAAGATCAAACTCTCTGAGCCACCTTAGAGATACAAAATTTTCAGAAGTCTGTACTTGTGGATAGCCAAATCTCATTTTTATGGTCTAAATAAAGCCTTGCTAGCGAGTATTTTGATAACATGAGAAGAACGAAGTGATAAGAGGCCTTATAAGACTAATTGGAGGACTTAACATAAGGTTACAATCACCTTGAAAGTAGAGCTGAAAAAATTCAGGGTATAAGTGCATTTGGAAAATTTGAAGTATAGCCATAGTCATATTGTAGAGGACCGAGACCCATTCTATAATCTTGTACTCATAAGAAATCTAGACGGAATCACTTAATGATGCATTAGGTCTATCTTGGAAGGTCATTCATCAAGTTACAATCATCCTTATTAAAAGAGAAAAATCACAGTCGTGTTCAGTGATATAGGATCCATGACAGTGTAGTATATTTACATATGTTCCAAGCTAGAACGATCACATAAAAAAAAGTCGAGAAGATCCCTATGGAGAAAAACATAATTTTGAGCATTCATATATTTAGCCTTTGAGGTTTGGACAATGTGGGAAGAAGTCAACTCCAGTGACTGATGTGTTCTTGTAGTATCTTCACCTACAAATTTGTCATTTTGAAGCAAGGGTATATGTATATTTAAAGTCAAATCCTAAGCAACACACTTGAAGTCATTCTAAGTACTCATTGATTGATTCAGTATCTACACATCAATTTCCTTTTTAAGAGACCTAGCTGACGGTAATTCAAAGTCTACTTGGTAGCATACAAAGTTTGTCTCCCTTGACAAATATACATTATTTGAAGGGTATCTGATCAACTAGATCTAGGATCTAGTCTACATTGATAAGCTACAAGCAATGGAAGGAGATTTTCTTACATTAGTGATTTTATGAAAAGTCTTTGCTATATTCTCTATCTCAAAGAAAGAAGCAGTCTACACCTACAAGGTGTTACTAGCATGACAAGGAATATGTCATCTCCGAGAAATAGGTATTAGACCTATTGTAATATAAGAAGAAGGAGCTTTTGAAAATAGTAAGTTTAGCTCGAAATACTGTAACACCTTGATGGCGTTAAAAATAAAAGTTGAAAGTCTTCACTCTTGAAAGGAATTAGAAGATCATGGCATATAACAACTTCTAGAATCAAGAAAGGACAAAGGTACGTAATAATGAGGTACAAATAACTTGTTTATTTGTTAAGGGTCTAACATGAAGCATTTTTGGGTTTAATTGTTTATATGGTTCTAGGGTTTGTAAATATGGGTATTAAATTCTAGGATTGCAAACCCTACATATTTCATGGATAATCCTAGTCATTTGGAAACCCTTATCATATGTTGCTTATTCCCTACTTCATGATTTCAATGCTTGTGTGGAGTCTAGGGTATATGATAAACACTAGTATGTATGTGACGATTTCGTAAGCTAAGATTTGTATTTAAAAATCCTAGGAGATCATCCTCTTAGATTCCTTGGAAGTCCTGAAATAACTAATGAACATCATGCTTTTATTTTTGCATATATTTGCTTGGTTGTGTTTGTTAATAAGTATTGTAGGAGCATCATGAAGAAATCAAAGAAAAATGGCTTAGAAAAGTAAATCTTGTGGTTTGGTGATCATGATAAAAGGAGGGAAATAGAAGAACCCCGAGAATGATAACTTGATAATCAAGTTGGATCTTTGGGCACTCTGATGCATATAGTAAGATTCATGTGAAGAATGGCTATGTAAATATGTATTGCTGATTGGGAAGGTTGTCATTATGAGCTGATTGATGAAAATAAAGTTATGACACAATATACTAAAGAATTCACTATACATCTATAAAGAAGTTCACGCAACAACTGGTTAATGAGGATCACTTGAGGATCCTCCATTAGAAGACTTCATGGGAAGATTTCTCTGCCTAGTTGAAGAAGGACCATGATGATATTGTAGACTTCTACTCTCTCGAATTTGGAGCGAGCTTCCTAGAAGTTTGCTGGTATAGTTGCAACATGATGAAGTCCCATCTTCAAGATGGGAAACAATTTGAAGAAAGCTAAATGATTCACTGAAGTAAGAGGTATGAATGTTTTTTGAAATTCTTCTTTGATTTAGTTAACTTATGTTTTTAGTATGCAGGAAGAGCAAGATCCAAAAATATGCTTGGTTGCATTAGCATGTTTTGAATTCGTTTGGACTCTTTTGGTTGAAGACATGGTAGTAATCAACATCCGATATGATATGAAACACTACGGAGTTCAAATGGAGCTACAAAATTCTTGACAAGATGACCTGATGTGAGGAGGACTCTTCTTGATGATTGGATGTATGATAAATGATGTTGATGTAGACAAGGCATGAAATGTTGTAAAGAAGCTATTATAATCCGATGACTCTGATGGTTCGATATGGTTCTGCTACCAAAAGATGTTGTGCAGGAAGATTTAGTGATAGACAAACATGATATGATTGAGATTCAATTGTAGAAATTGAGTGGATGACTTTGGCAGTGTAAGTCCAAAGGATATATATCACTAATAAGAAAGGTAGTAGGTTGCAGATGGTTCGATGATCATGTCGTGGTAGATCATTTTCTCGATGCTCAAAGGGAGATACGTTCAAGCTCCATAGTGATTGGTTTGTGAATATGAAGCAGGCAAAGATTGATGATATGGAAAGTGATGACTTGTCCCTAAGAAAAGTTGTGAAAGAAGATGGCTCATGATGAGAAGTTGATGACAAAGGAGACTTAGAAGCAACTGAGAGTACCATGATCTCCACAAAAGAATAAACAATTGATATTGAAAGCGAGTCCCTAGTTGAGAGGGAGCTTGGATATATTCCTTTTATGTGTAAAGGAATGAATAAATCTTCCCTGATTCAGAGGGAGAGATAAACACATCATTCTCATCTTCACATAAATGAAGAAAGAATGGAGGATTGGGTAAGCATTTGAGACCTATACTTCTTGATAGAAGTAGTCCTGAGAATCGATACTCTTTGGGGATGAGGTAGGGCATCCAAAAGCAAGAGTAGTCGAAGAGGAGATTCCTTGAAGATGTGTAATTCCAAGAGGGAAATGAGCCTAAAAGGACATACCTTCTGAACATTCGGATGGGGTATGTGCCTTGAGAGACAATGATGAAGGTGTCTATAAATCATTGTCTCCCTGACATTGTGCTCTAATCTAGTGGAGAGAGAGAGTTTTTAGTCATGGCCTTGTTTTATGACAACGCTGGTTGATATAAAGAGATGCATTGATATAAGCTGGGAAGATAACTTATGAAGATGACTTACCAATCCGATTCTTCTTCTGAAAACTTTCGAAAGTGAGTATTGTCCTTGTACTGATTGGTCAATTATGAATACCTCCCTAGTTAAGAGGGAGTGTTGAAGAATGTAATCTCATGACACAATGTATTTATTAATGTACTTAAGAAAAGTAATTTTTTATTATAAAAGAAATTGACTTATTAAAGCTTGGGTTTCATGCTTGGGTCGATAGTCAATAGGTCAAGCACCCATTGTGTGCTCTAGGTCTATGTCCTGAGTCAAAATTCAAAGTCACAATGTCAATTCCCTTGGAGGGCTCATGTATCAAAGCAAACAAAAATATTTTATGTAATGAAAATGTCTAGAAGCCACCAAAATGATCAGGTTGGCCAACCCTACAAGTTGGCTTAGAAAAGGCTTATGCACCCACTCTAAGCCCTATAAAAGAAAGAGGATTTGACCTCCTTTGAGAAAAACATAGTTCAACTTTCATAAGCAGATCTGAGGCAAGAAAATGAGTGTGTAGAAGAGCAGGAGGACAACAAAAGAATAAGGTCTGAATTTGTGAAGGAAAGAGCAACAAATCCGAATTTGTGAAGGAAGGAGCAACATATCTTGTCTTGTTTGGGTGGCTGACCTGATCAATTGGTGAAGTAGTCTTGTGTCTTGGTCTCGGAAGTCTCTTTGAATTGATTCTATAAGAAAAGTTTTCTGGGTTTTTCCCTGTTTAGGTGTTTTTGCCTTGGCTTGGAGCCTATCTTTGGTGTCTCTATTGTTTGCATTCTGATCTTTTTGTTTGGCATTTATCTTGAGGATGAAAAAAATAATTAAAGAAGAAGAACTAAAAGGTATCACAAGAACTTGTCAAAGATAAGAGAAGTCCATTATAAAAACACTTTTACTATCTGCCCTAGATTATTCAATAGTTAAAACACATGAGTTCTCCAAAACCCATAAATCGTTTTTGGAAATTCCACCTAGAGATAGCTCAGTTAAATTAAATGACCATCTTTTAAATTTTTCCTAAGTCTAACATAGGAAAAGTGGTTAATTAATAGTAATTAATTGAGAAAGGTGTGATTCCTCTAGAAACTCACACTGATCAACTTGGAGATAATCTCAACCATCAATTATGTTTTAATCATGGTTGTTGAAGTCTCAACTGGAGATTATAAGAAGAGGTCGATGGGTAGATGGAGGTGTGAAGTAAGGCGAACCAAGAAGAAGACACGGGTAGATACTCTGTGATTTAGACAGTTTGATTCTCCAGAGCAAGTGAGATTGAGTAGCAAGTGTTAGAGGGGCAGAGACAATGAATCCAAAGGAAGTTTTCTAGTTCTGGAAGAGTTAGAAGAGAACGTTGCGCGAGATCACCTAATACAACTGCAAGGGATGCACAGTTTCTTCCGAGAAGTCGCAGATTAAGGTCGCGCGAGTTTTCCCAGTATAGTTGCTAGGATCTCGCAGATTTTCCCAGTACAGTCGCATGGATTGCGTGAGTACAGAAAGATCAGCCGCGAGTATGCCGAAAAGCCTGCGCTGGGTTGGACGACTAGTTTTTCAGAGGGAGCCTGTAACCGGGATTTCGCTAGTATTTATTTTGTAGTGGATTGCCATTTTTGGACATCCAGTTGTACTCTGAATTTCACTGCTGCATAATAAAATAAACCCTCGGCCGCTGCACCGGGTTTCCTACAATGGGGTTTTCCTGGGACTTTTTATCCAAAAACAATTGTGTCATTTTTATGCGTGTGTGCTAGCATTTCTCAATTCCTATTTTTGCTTCTGCAGTGTTTTTTATTTGGTGAAGAAATTGCTGTGTGATTAATTCGGTTTTAATCAGAAAATTAATAAACTGCTAATCAATTAGGAGAATTAATTCCAGTGGCTGCATTTCAAGGGATTTTTCACAGCCAAGGCCCAACACCACTAGACAGCCCCACAGCAGCTCCAAGATGACAAATACAGCCCAAACTCTCCACTTTTGCATCACTCCGGCAAAAACTCGGCACTTTCCAAAGCAGCTCCAAGATGACAAACACAACCCAAACTCTTTGTTGATGCATTACTCCAGCAAAAATTCAGCACTCTCCAAGCTTGCAATGAAGCTCACAAAAGCCCCAATTGAGATGTGTGAGGCAAATGAGAGGGAGGAGTGCTTTTAAAGGCTTGGAGGGGTTGTTTTTGGAGGGAAACAATCCCTGTTTTCCTGCCCAAAACAACTGGGCGTGGGGTCCGTGGCTGTGCTGGCAATGACTTGACCAGTTTATGAGGCAACCGGCGAGTTTATGGCTGAACCAATTGGTTTGGTACCAAACTTGGGGTGTGCCTCGGCCCAAACCGGGTTGACCTCTGAGCCTAATAAACTGGCCAATATTCAATACTATGGTTCAAGCCCTTCAAACAGGCATTGTCATCAATGCTTGATTAGCTGCAGATTTTTCTACATGAAGATCTCATTCCAAAGTGCATCTCATGTCGACAAATTCTGCCAATTGGTGAGATTTTTCTACATGAAGATCTCATTCCAAGGTGCATCTCTTGTCAACAAATTCTGCCAATTGGTGAGGAATTCTGTAATTTCTCGACATTATCGTTCACTTGGTAGGTTATTCCATGTTTGTTTACCCTACAAAGATAGTCTTGTTTATTTCAATGATAATGGTCGCTTTTCAAGAACTACCACTCAGATGGTACACAAATTGATATCTATACATTTCACTTATTCTTGCTTTTAACCTGTTTTGAATCACCACAAATTGAGTTTCAAATTAGAAGTTATGATAATTTTAAGTTGACATACCTTGTAAACTGCTGATTTGGGGTTTGCGGCTTTGGTAGTCGATCTTGCACGATGTAAATCTGATTTCTTTACACTTTCAAGTCCAAAATGTCAAAATGTAATAAGTTGACATGTTTGCTTTTAGACTCCCTAAAGTCTAATTCAATTTCAAATTTTCAAAAATATGTTAGGTCCAAGTTACGAAAACCTTTTGTTTTTAGTGTCTTGTAGGGGAGGGGACTTGTATGGACTGCCACATAGTCAATTTTTCCCAAACATGTCTAAAACGTGGGCTTGAAACTTCCATTTAATCCCACAGGGGGCACTCTATTTGGACTTAGCACTCTTTAGATATGATTGTTTCACTGAAGCCACCCATTTAAGCTTGGTTTGACGACTAGAAGAAAACCCTATCTTGTACAAGCTGTAACCCCAAATATAAGGCGAATTGAATTTTGAAGTTTTGACCCATTGTACTCAACTCTTTCCTTTATAAAACCAGAATATTTCCATACAATTCCTGTGGTCCTAAAGAAAGTTAGACCGAAAATGGTAAGATGATTCACTTCATGGAGCCAAACCAAGGATTGCCATCTTTGATACTAGATGTTATGGTCCAAATGACCCAAATATGGAAAGAATAAGTAACGGCATTCCTTGATATTAGATAGTAAGGATTGAATAAATAACAACTACCTTGAGAGGGTCAACCTTATTTACACCTTATGTTTACAAATAATTTTTGATGGTCTCTAAAGCTATATATATATTATATATATATATATATGAGAGAGGACAAAGGGTACAATCACTATTAATGAGTCTACCCCTAATGACAACAATAATACATAATGATAACAATAATAATCTAATTTTATTATTTAAGGTCATGGCCAAGCCAAACACCAAATTGGTGTGTGAAACCCCCTTATTTGTTGGGACAAATGATCCCTTGCCACACAGTGATTTGATTGCTAAAGTCTATATAGGTGTACATACTCTACTCCAATACCTAGGTGCTTAACAAGAGTTGCCATTCATGAAACCTCTTTAGAGATCCATTTCTAGTTTCTTTCTATTAGGAGGCCTTCAGCCCTGAATGTTACGTTTGCTTCTACTTCATTACCTTCTGCCCCAGCAACCATTGGGACTCAGGAGCATGTTGGTGCCACCCACTATTACTCCCCAAGGTCCTATCAGTGCAGTCTACTGTCCAAAGAACGCTATTTGGCAGCACTTAGTGTTGATATGGATGTTGAGCAGGGCTGACTCCCTTGTTCCTTGTGGCAATGGCATCTTAGTCTAGGTTATGATCCTTTATGATCCTAGGGTTTTCCTTATTGAGATAACTGATGTGGATGCTTATGTTTATGTCATTTCATTTAATGCTGCTCTTGTACTCACTCTTCATTTAATTTCTTGAAGGGGCGCTTTTTGTGCCCTTCTTTTGGTTGGCTATTAATGCTGGTTGTGCTCACTACTCTGTTTGACTTGTTTTGGTCTTTTGTGGATGCTAACACAAATTTCAATTTCAATTTCTGGCCAACATGTCTTCATTGAATGCTTTCAGGATTACTATTCTTAGCCAGCGATTTAATGTTCTTGTGCTTGAAGAGTTTGTTTTCTCAAAGACTATCAGATTATTGTGACATATCCCTTGAATTTTCTGCCAAGTTAATATGAAATACTTTATTGTAAAATCAATAATCTGCAAAATATTGCATTTATTTTCTAGTATTTTTTCCTTATTTCGCCGTAATTTTTACACTCTTGTTGTATGCACTTTTATCTTTAAATGTGTAACTTGTTTAGAATACTGTATTCAAACATCACTTGTTGTACCTGCATCTTGAGTAGCAAATTATAATTGTTTTATTTATTGGTTCTATTCTGTTATTTCTAAACCAATTCTGCATCCTGATTGAAATTTTGTATTCTCATGGTGTGTTGATTTGGACCTTTTCTACATAATTTTCCTCAAATTATCTTAGTCCTTTTTTGGGTAGTGCCAATTTGCATATTTTGGGCTTTTGCATATCCTATACGCTTTTGAAGAGTAGGTTTTTTAAATCACCGAAACTTGAAATTTAGAACTATTTTGTTATAGCAGTATGCCTGTTGCTGATTATTTCTTCTTGAGTTGCTTATTTCAGAAATATAACTGGCCAAAGATCTTTCAATTTGTGTGCTCGATGGACCATGGTTTATATTGGAATTTGTTCATGGTGCCTGCTGTGTGAGCCATGAACAGGCCTGACTTGGAGATGAGGTCTTCACACTTGTGAGGATGTTTATTAGAACTCCTATTTGATACAGTATTCTGTTCAAAGCTTTTGTGGGTATTACTTGTTAGAGGTATGTTCTGGTGGATATACTCTACTATTCTTTGGTGGTTAGAGATCACCTGTATATAGCAATTTTGAATCTTTGATACAGTTAGTTCCTTCCTGTACTCATATTCAAGATGCCAGCTTAAAGCTGATTAGACATGGAATGCTGCTTTTCCCTCCGGTAGACCTGGGCTGCAAATTTTAGTTCGTATATTGAAAACTAGGAGCGATGTAGGTGCTTCCCCAATGTTTCTCTTAACTGTCTTGATTCTGAAGAAGCTGTATAAGTAATGCTAAAATTGCTCTATTTTGATTCAAGCAAGGCTTTTCCATTTTTGGTCTTTCTATATTTCCCTCCTAGAAATGGTTGCTGTCTAATGAAATTGTGGCATGTCCCAGTTTGTGGTCATTACTATATAAATCATCATCTGGCATACTTGTACTCTTGCTCAAAAATAAACCCAGAACATTTTCTACACACTTCGCCAAAGTGAGTCCTTATCGATGATATCATTATATTGTCCAGTAGAAAAAATGCCATCTGGCTTGGCATATTTTTCTAGTGGGAAAGTTTTTTATGGCTGGCACTTTTTATTTATATCCTATTAAGACACACAATAAATTTTATAAGTAGGGATTATTTAGTTTTCTGTAAATTGTTTTTTATGTTATGGTGGTTTAGCAATATGCTGGATTGAAAACAATCCAGATAATTTTTGTGTACACACGTATCCTGTTGGTAAGCTATGCAAGAGAATATGGGACAGCATACCTTTAACAAGTAGCTCCTTCCTGTGGAAAAGGTGATGCTGTCAATCCTTAAAGGAGATACTACCATGCTTCACCTGAGAAAAAACTGGCTTATGGATCAGATTTACCATCTATACCAGACTACAATAGATATTTTTTTAGAGAATGGATTTGCAATGGGTTCCAAAGTAGACATGTTGGCTCGTCACCTAAGTTCCATGACACAATGACACGAAGGACACAAATATGAGTATCTGACACGACATTGCGACCCCTGGGACATGACACAAAAGACGCATTATATATATATAAAACAGAGAAAGGAATAAAACAAAACAAAATTAAATGTCAGCTATAAATTAAAACATATAAAATGTAAAATGAGTAGGTCAAATTAAAATCAAAATCAAAATACAAAAAAAATATTAGTATTTTAATATATATATATATAGAAAGAAAGGGAAAAAGGCAAAATTAAATATCGGCTATATTTATAACATATAAACTGTAAATTGATTTCGTCAAATTAAAATAAAAATACAAAATAAATATTTTTATTTTAATTTGATCATTGCCATTATATTAGTTCGCATACTATATTTTATTTGTGTCCAAGATGTTCAAGTGGTTTTGGCCGGGCTCAATCAAGTTACTGATATATTTTATTTGTGTCCAAGATGTTCAAGTGGTTTTGGCCGGGCTCAATCAAGTTACTGATAGTTTTGGAGATTTAAGTTTATAAGAACTTATCATTGTGACCATGGTATTCATGTGGAATATAATCTTTTTAATGGTGGAAAAATTTGTAGTTAAACAATATTCTATGGCTTTATTGCTGGTAAGTATACAATATTAGTTACCTAAAATTCACCATAGAATTTGAAAAACAAAATTAAAGAGAATGGATTTAAAGTAGCTATTTATTTTAGTATTAAATTTACAGTATTTGATTGTTTTAAATTTGTACAAGTTATTAATCAATATATTGCCAAGTTCATCTTTAAAGTTGCAAGTTGGGATCAAATTGTGTCATTTTCTCACTAAAACACATCAATGGTTTTTAATTGTTAGGTTAATTAAGGTTTATAATAGTTGTATGATAATAATAATACATTTTGATTGGTCAAATTACATTATTAAAAAAAAAAATAAATAAAAAAATAAAAACAATAATTATAATTATATTTGATTATAATTAGTATTTAAATCAGCCTAGATCCAACCTAATGCAGGATCTACCAAGTGTCGAGAGGGATCACATTTCTTGAGATGCAAAACTCTTTACCGAGAGGGATCACATCTTTTGAGATGTAAAATTCTTTTATAATGAAAAGAGATTTGATCCCTCTCGACGCTTGGTAGATCCAAAGTTAAGATGGATCTAGGCTGGTGTATTATATATTAAAACATAAAACAAATTAGTGAATTACATTTAACTTATAAAACATACAAAACATTTATACAATGATTATACAATTTCAATCATACAACTAATGCATAGCCAAAATAGAATTGAGCACAATCCTTTTGTGGACCAAAACATAAATAAAGAGGTCCTAAATGGCCTGTAGTCTCCAAAAGAAAATGCTACAACAAATAACTAGTATTGCATATCACCAAAATCGTTGCCTATATTGGGATTCTCATAATCAATATCACACGCGATGCATTAAAATAAGATAGAAAAAGCTTAGCATGTGAAATCGAGATTTTGTTTGACGGATGAATATATTTTTACTAGGGTTATGATAGAGGAGTTCAACAATCAATGCCACCAACATTAAGGTACATAAAGAGCTTGGTCCTCTTAATTAAATGCTAGTTCCATACCCTCATGCATGACAAACTCTTGTGGAAATGTTCCAATCCCCACGATTTCGAAAACTGTTAAGTCTGTTGAATTTTGAGTGAGATTTAAAAATTTATGAAATCCGATGAGGTTACAACCACTCTCAATTTCCAAATTAAGGATGAAGATGAAAGTCAATTAATGATAATGTTAAAAAGTCAAGTAGAATGATGAAAATGAAAGTCCTTTTACTTTTAAAAACATAACATAAATTGCATGGCATTAGTAGGGCCTAGACAAATTCACTTCCCAATACTTGGAATCCCTTCAAACATTGCTTAATGATCCTTGGCTATAATCTGAAACTTTTCTTGGCTCCAAACTTGTGATTGAATTGCATGAGAATGAGGCAATAAATCAATTTTAGTAATGTTTTTTCGTTGGACACGTGTCCAAAGTTCGAGACACCATCAGGGTGTGTTGGACACCAGTTAAACTTGTGTAATGTAAAAAGGACATGAGTCAAACTTGTCCAGGGCACGTATCAACCATGTATCATGTATGACACATGAAATACATGAAATGAGGGTGGGGAGGAGGACATGTCATGTTACTTAGCTCATTGGGCCTATTGTCGGAGTGAAATTTCATGTCTCTGTTGTGACCTTGCAATGCTTGATTGTATGATGTTCCCTTTTGTGAAATTTATAGGGCACAAGTTAGACCAACCTTCTTCAAATGATAACCACTTCTAATGATTTAGTTAGCATTAATTCCACATAGCATCATGAAGCAGTGAGAAAATTTCAATCAATAACATGAAAGAGTAGTAGAAAGTAACCATGAGACAATGAGACAAAAGACACAGAAATTAGGCTCAAGGCTAAGGAAAAACCCACAAGGGGAAAACCCAAAAATATTTCCTTATGAGTGAGAGAGTTCATAGTTCATTAATACACTAGCAACAACATCAAGATAATAGCCAAACCAGTGAATAAGAACAAGACCAAGTGCCAAGCCCCCCTGATTTTTGTTGAGTATGTTGTCATTAATGTGAAAGCAGGAGCGGGTGTAGGATGTTGTCATTGATGTCTTTGATGAGATGACATAGTGGGAAACCCTACTTCTAGGGTTTGATTCCCTGGTTGATGGATACACCCCACATTTGTTAGAGTTTTCGAAGCAACAAATAAGTGAATTTGACTTGGAGACCCTCGCCATTGGACTCTCCTTATCATGTTGGTTCTGTTGACATGTGGAACGTCTCGTGGGCCTTCATGGTTTGAAAGATACACCCAATCAAAGTACAAGTCACATCTTATGGTCAAAAATCCCAAATGGTTTGATTATTTCAAAATTTATTTAATTAAATAGGAAGGGTGTTATGGAGGTTTTTAAAATTTATTGAAAGGGTTATGGGATTAAAGCCAATAAAAAAATTCCCTCCAATGCTAATCTGTGGCACCAAAAGTTAAAGGTAAAATTAAATAAAAAAGGCCAAGAAGAAATGTAGGAGTGAAAGATCTTTGACCTTTGGCTCAAATTGAAAATTGAAAATTGAAAATTGGAGTTTCCAACCAAAACATAGGTGAACTGCCTAATTTGAATTTTCCCGGACTTATATAAAAGAGCACCTTACCTCTCCATATTTGCGAGGAATTGAATGCTCAATGTATCTTGACTTAGAGGAATAAAGTCACATCCTAAGATGTTTGAAGCTCTTAGTAGCAATTTTCCATTTGCTGGAGGAGTTTTATTTTAGAATGAATTTTGACAAGGGTTTTGGTCCGGGGTTCCTTATTTTTGGGTTTCGTTGGTGATTCAATTTATCTTTGTAGGTGGCATATTTCTCAATACAAACAAGCATTTCAATGCCCACCTTGAAATTTATGTGTTGCCTCAAAAACATGTTGCAAGAGGAAAACAATAGGGAAAGACCCTTGACAAACCAGGTCAAGGAAAAGTAAAAGTCAAATAAGTGGAATAAGCAGGATAAAGAACTTGGCAAACAAATCCCTACCTTGAAGAGGGAACTTGAAGAAGCCAAAAGGTATGAGGAAATCTTAAGAAGTCAAATGAAACGAAAGGAAGAGGATTGCGTAAAACATGAACAAGAGGTTGTCACCTTAAGAGCAGAAGTGGACAAGCTGAGTCATAAATTTAGGAGCTCACAGGTCTTGGATGGCATTCTCACTTGCCAAAGGTCATCACTTATTAGGACAGGTCTTGGATATATTGGTGAGTCCTCATGTTGCAAGAATGAAGATGTCAAAGAGGAAGAGATGCCACATGAAAAAGATGGAATGAGTCCTCATGGAGACAACACACACTCCAAAGCCTCATGCCAAAAATGAAGAGAAGTCTAAAGTCAAACTTTTGCACAAGTCAACCAACATTGGAAGATGGAAGACAAATGCCTCAAGAAGTCAAGTTGATGCATTCAAGACGCCAAATCATAGGAGAGTAGTTAGAAATGGAGAGCAACAAAGCTATTCTCAAGGATGAGACACCTTTAGGAGATCATCACCTTATACTCCCAGGTATGCAGGCACATTTCATGGTTATTTCTATGCATGTTCTAACTTCTTACTTTGGACATAGAGTTGAAAAATGGAGAGAATTTAGTAGGAGTAATGATAGAAGGTTTTATCAAAGCCTCAGAAGCAGATTTATTGGAAGGTTGGACGAAGTCCTATTTACTTATGACAACAGAAACTACAACACCTCTGCGCAGTTATCTAGACTAGATGTTGAGTGCTATGTATGTCACAACTTGGGCTATTTTGCGCAAGATTGTAGAAGCATCTTAACTGGAATCCACAAAACTAAGGAATGACTCACTAGGGAGGAAGACAAGACCACGACGGTCTGGGGAAGAAAACATGTTTGACAATGAATTCTCACACAATTGGAAGATTAGAAGTATGGAGATAGGGGGAGTTGCATCACAAGATTAGATGATGCCACAGGAGAGTGTACTCTCAGGGGGAGTGTACGGAATGGAAGAGATGATGCAACTAGAAAGCACATATCACAAGATGATGCAACATGAAGGCTTATTATTAAGGGGAGCCTGTGTAACAAGTGAATTGATACAACACGAAAGCACATTGTTAGGGTGAGCCTATTGGGATGATGCAACATGTAAGCATATTGTTAGGGGGAGCCATATCACATGGAGATATCATCAAGGATGCATAAGCCACCCTTTTCCATTGATATGAAAGGGGGAGAGAATATTAGAAAGGAGCGAAGAGAAGAAGCATGAAGTCAAGGGAAGCTTATGTAGCACGCCAGGGGATGATCAACGTGTTGACATCAATGACAAAGGAGGAGATCATTGAGTATGTTTTCATTGATGTCAAAGTGTGAATAGGTGCAGGATGTTGTCATTGATGTCCTTAAAGATATGATGTAGTGGGAAACTCTAGCTCTAGGGTCTGATTCCCTGGTTGATGGATACACCCCACATTTATTAGAGTTTTTGAAGTAGTAGATCAATGAGTTTTCATTGGAGACCCTCGTCATTGGACTCTTCTTGTCATGCTCCTTCTGTTGATATGTGGAGCTTCTCGTGGGCCTTCACAATTTGAGAGAAACGCCCAGTCAAAGTACATGTCCTATCTCATGGTCAAAAACTCCAAATGGTTTGATGATTTCAAAATCTATTTCATATTAAATAGGAAGGGTGTTGTGGAGGCTCTTAAAATTTATTAAAAGGGTTTTGGGATTAAATCCAATCTAAAAATTCCCTCCCAGAGTAATCCATCGCACCAATAGATTAAGGTAAAATTAATAAAAAGGGCCACGAAGAAATGTAGGAGGTCGGTCTTAGATCTTTAGTTCAAATTGAAAATTGAAAATTGGACTTTCCCACCAAAACATGAAGTCAATTGCTTAATTCAAATTTTCCTAGATCTATATAAAAAGGCATGTTACCTTGCACATTTGCAAGGAATTGAATGCACAAGTATATCTTGACCTCGAGGAATAATGTCACATCCTAAGAGGTCCGAAGCTCTTAGTAGCAGTTTGGTATTCGCCAGAGGAGTTTTATTTTAACGAATTTTGGCTAGGGTTTTATTCCAAGGTTCCTTATTTCTGGGTTTCATTGGGGATTCAATTTCTCTTTGCAGTTGTAATATTTCTCAATACATACAAGCATTTCAACGACCATCTTGAAATTTCTGTGTGACTTGGTAGTCTTGCACCTATTTGAAGGTTTAATAAAAGGCCATTAACTTGTATTTTTGAAGAGATCAAGATTCTGTCCCATGTCTTAAACCCGAGACGATGTTCTACCGTGTGGTAGAATAATTTTTAGCACAATGTCGATGTATTTTCACTTCCACCTTCCTTTTGAGTTGGTCTAATTCATCTTTATGCACATCTGAGGCAGAACAATGATATTTCTTTTAAGGCTTCTGTAACAACCCCAAAATTAAAATATGCAACTAATTAGATCAATCATGTGATTAATAATCAACACAAATATTTCACTAATTAACATAAAATTTCCCAAAAACATGAGCAAAGACAACTTACCTGTGACAATAATATTCCTTACTTGTGATTTCGGAGTTGAATGCTATTTGAATCCCGCTAACCACAATAAATTTTTTGGGACGACTCTCCACCCAATTGCAGGCTTAGTTGCACGTAATCTTTCTACAACTGGCTACCCCCGAGCCCTTAATTAACGTACTACTATTAGGGAATCCTTTGTCTCACAATATTTTTCTCCCAAGAGAATGGATGAAGGAATGATGTATCTCATCTTCCTCATCGTCCATTAAATAGATCAAACAATGGAAATGGTCTGCATGCACCAATTCCATGTGTCAACATGCAACTTTTATTTTTGTTATTTTAAGTTTTACTTAATTTAATATTTATTTACTATTATTGTCCTTTTTTTAAAAATAATTTTTACTATTTATTATCATTCCTTTATTGTTTATCATTTATTATATTATATTATTTATTATTTATTATTATTCATCCTGAAGTTAAGTTGAACCATTTAACATTTTATTTATTTAGTTATTTATTACTTCACATTTTCCCTACACCCTCTCTTGAACTAGTATAACTAGCAGACATCAAAAGCTTCCACAACACCCAGAAGATCCCAAGGAATCTCTGTCATTTTTACCACTTTCGGAACGAGGCATAAGCCTCATTAGTCTGTACCATAGCGCATGGCTGGTCTCAAGACTTGTGCCCGGCTCAAACCTCATCTGCCCCAACGCAGACATCTAGTCCTTGTACTCAATGACTCCAGGCATCTTGCAAGGCTGACTCGTGCACAAACCTAGATATCGAAGTCCTTACACCCCCTCTAGAAAGATATGATTATTGATACTCTGCAATTTCAATTGGCTGAAAGGGAAAAAAATCATGAAAAGTTAGAATGTGAAATTGTGGGACTTAGAGAAGAGATTGAGAAAACAAAAGCTCTTAATCTTAGATTCGTTAAAGGATCTGAAACTCTAGATGAGATTATCGATGTGCAGCGTTCTCCCCTAATCAAGGCAGGTCTGGGATATAATGAAGAAACATCTCAAGCGCAGAAACCACCCACCTCCAAAAGTTATCTTGATGCAGCAAGGAGGAGTGAGCAAAGGCCCAATGGAGATCACCAGGTAAATCAGGGACAATTTACCTCAAGAATGAACAAAGACTACCAGGTAAATCGGGGGCAATCCACCTTAAGGATGAACAGAAGCTACAATCAGCCACAGGTAAAATCTTCTCAATCTACCTCAAGAATGGATGACAGTAGAAACTACAATCGTTTGGTTGGTAGATTTGATAATCGCAGGAGTTTCTTCAATGGTGAATGCTTCTCTTGTCATAACTTTGGTCACAAAGCAGCTCAATGTGTTGCCTATAAGACAATCATGATTAGAGAAACTCAAAAACAAAGAAGTATGACCGAGATCATGAAAATAACCTATAATAACTTTTCTACTCTTGAAAACGAAATTGAATGTTCTATTTGTAACAACTTCGGTCATGAAGATTCTGAATGCAGGAGCAGGTTTCGGCAAACAAATTAGAAGGAACAAGCCTCATGTGCCAAAACATGGAGAATGAAAGAACTGCAACCAGAAATATGTGGTATAGCCTTATATGCGGAAGGGCAGGAAAATCAATGGTACATCGACAATGGATGTTCAAAACATATGACGGGTGATAAGGAAAAACTTCAGTCGTATAGTGCCTTAGAAAAGGAGAAGAAGGTCTCATTTGGAAATGACACCCCTGTGCTCATAAAAGATAAAGGTTCTGTTCTATTGAAAGAAAAGGTCAAAGATGGAAATGTTATGTATGTTGATGGCTTAAAGCATAATCTATTGAGTGTCAGTCAGATGTGCGATCAAGGAACTGAGCTAATATTTCGATCAAATGGATATAATGTTCGTGATCTTGATACAGGAGAAACAATGATCAAAGGCGTAAGAACTCCAAATAATTTATATATATTCAAAAAATGACAACATCAATGCTATCTAAGCAAGAATGATGAACACTAGCTATGGCACCGGAGATTGGGGCACCTAAGCTTCTCACAAATAAGGAAAGCATGCAAATACCAGGCAGTTCCTGATCTTCTAGACAATACAATATGCAAGTCATGTCAGTTTGGTAAGCAAACAAGAACTAACTTCCCTGAGAAGGAAGGATCAGCTAGCGGGCCACTTGAGCTTGTCCATACTGAGATATGTGGTCCGTCTAGGAAAAGGTCACCTCGAGGAGAAGAATATTTTATATTATTCATTGACGACTATTCAAGGATGGTCTGGATAGGACTTAAGAAGCCCAAAGATGAAGCCTTCGAAAAATTCAAATCCTTCAAAGCTTTCGTTGAAAACGAATCAGATCACAAAATTAAATGCCTCAGATCTGATAGAGGTGGGGAGTTTACCTCAAACGAATTTTTCGATTTTTATGAAGAACATGGAATAAGAAGAGAATTCTCTACAGCCAGGACTCCTCAACAAAATGGAGTAGTGGAAAGGATGGACAGAACGGTTCAACAAATGGCTCGTGCTATGCTTGATGAGTCTGGAAATCCCGCAACTTTCTGGGGTGAAGCCGCATTTGCTTTAGTTTTTATTCTCAACAAAACAAACATCGGGTGAAAAACACTCAAACCCCTCATGATCTCTGGTATGGTGAGACTCATTCGGTAAAATATTTCAAATTTTTTGGGAGTAAATGCTACATCAAAAATACTGATGAAAATCTTGGCAAGTTTGAACCTAGAGCAGATGAAGGCATTCTTCTCGGTTACTCTCTCCACAGCAAAGCATACAAGTGTTACAATAAAAGGCTTGGAAAAATTGTTGAAAGTATTGATGTAGTGGTTGATGAAGATGAAAACACTCCTAGGCAGGTAAGATTTCAAGATTTCAAAGATGAAGAGGACTATCCATCTACATCAAATCAGATTCATGATGAAGAAAAAGAGACCAATGAGGCACCAGAAGAACATATAAGGATAGAAGAAAAGACTCCATACAGGTACGTTCAGAAGAATCATCCAGAATCTCAGATTTTGGGGCAAAAAGAGGCTGGTATACAAACAAGAAGAGCAATAGCAGAAGCTTCAAGCTATTTGGCATTACTCTCCTCCACTGAGCCACAAAATGTAAAAGAGGCACGCAAAGTTGAACGCTGGGTCAAGGCAACGATGATGAACTTGAGCAGATTGAAAAGAACGACACTTGGGAGTTGGTTCCTAGACCAAAAGATAAGAATGTCATAGGGACAAAATGGATATTCAAAAACAAGTTCAATGAAAATGGGGAAGTTGTTAGAAATAAGGCTAGACTTGTTTTTAAAGGGTATGCTCAACAATAAGGAATAGACTTTGAAGAAAATTTTTCTCCCGTTGCTAGACATGAGGCCATCAGAATGTTCCTTGCTCTCTCTAGCTTTCAGAAATTCAAAGTATTTCAAATGGATGTGAAATCTGCCTTTCTGAATGGAGACTTAGAAGAAGAAGTGTACATTTAGCAACCAGATGGATTCATTCTTGGAAATGATCCAAAATTTGTATGCAGACTTAAGAAGGCTCTCTATGGTCTTAAACAGGCTCCAAGGGCTTGGTACTATCGTCTGGACAAATATCTTCATCAACAAGGTTTTTCAAAAGGATCGACAGATAGCAATCTTTATATAAAAATTGAAAATGACAAATTGCTAATACTTGTTGTGTATGTTGATGATATCATATTTGGTAGCAATGAAGAAGCTATGAGTCGAAATTTTGCCTTGGCGATGCAGAAAGAGTTCGAAATGTCCTTGATTGGAGAGCTGACATATTTTCTTCGTTTACAAATCCAACAAAATGAAGGCGGTATCTTTTTATCTCAAACCAACTACCTCAAGCAGATCTTGAAGAAATATGGGATGGAGGATTCAAAACCTGTATGTACCCCGATGGTGACAGGTTGTAGCCTCAGTGCAAATGATGACTCGGCAGCAGTGCTTCAACCAACCTATAGATCTATGATTGGTAGTCTTTTCTATCTAACAGGAACCCGACCAGACATCATCCATGTAGTGGGAATAGTTGGAAGATTTCTGGAAAATCCAAAGGAAACTCATCTTCAGGCAGTAAAGAGAATTTTCAAGTATCTTCAAGGAACTCAAAACTATGGTCTATGGTATCCTAGAGATACAGATCTCACTCTTCATGCTTATACAGATGCAGATTGGGCTGGAAACGTGGATGACAGAAAAGCACTAGTGGTGGTGCATGGTTTATGGGTTCCAGATTAATATCTTGGTTCAGCAAGAAACAGAGTTCGATTGTTTTATCTACAGCTGAAGTTGAATATGTGACTGCTGCATCTTGTTGCACACAATTCGTTTGGATGATGCAAACTTTGCAGGATTTTCAAATCACTTGTACTCCACCTATCTCCATCTTATGTGATAATACAAGTGCAATCAACATTTCAAAGGACCCAGTCATGCATTCAAAGACCAAGCACATACCAATTAAGTATCATTTTCTCCGGGAACAAGTGCTGGAACAAAAGGTCAAATTGGAGTATGCTCCCTCCAAGGAACAAGTTGCTGATATACTCACCAAACCATTGTCGAGGGAGACATTTGAATACCTCAGACAAAAGATGGGGGTTGTTGATGCATCATCCTGCTGTTGAATCTTGTCTGTTGTACGCAGGTGGATACACGTACATTTGCCGGTCTATGTGGGTCGAATAGGTCTATCAGAGATCATCTGGCACATGTTCAGGGGGAGCATATATTCTTCTAGTGACGCATTGTTGGCATTATCTTAGAAGTCCTTGGTTTGATTTCTCAAGAGTTTTCTGGTGGAGTAGATCAATGTGTGCTGGTCTGAAGGTTGATTCTGCTGATAGTTGTTCTTGTCTCTATGTCATGTACTTATTTTCATATCAAGGTCATGTAACGACCTATTTTGGTTTCCCCACTATGCCTGGGATGAATAGGTTTTGTCTATCTAGTGTATCCCCACTTGGATGGGAGATGGATGTATGTATGAGTCTTGATGATAGGAAGGTTACTTATAATGTATGGAGTCATGTTCTTTCTTGTAAAACATCTTTTTGCAGACAACATATCAGCACAGAGCATATACAAAGTGGGAGCTCGTTCAGAGTTTTCCGCAGGTACTCAAGGGGAGTATGGTAGTCCGCCCCTTTGCCCTTAATGTCAAAGGGGGAGAGTGATTGGTTGTTGTTGCCATCAAGTCCAAAGGGGGAGATTGTTGGCATTATGATACATATGTTGTACTTGATGGAAACCCACTCATCTCAGATGATAAATTATAGTGCAGCAAAGTTCATGCACTTTCATGCAGAGAAAAATTCCTTTCATGCAGAGAAAATCTCCTTTCATGCAGAGAAAAGTTCACACACTTTCATACAGAGAAAATTTTACGCACTTTCATGCAGAGAAAAGCGCACGCACATGGGAAATCTTATGGTTGGTTCATTGTATTAGTCCGATAGTTTTCGATCCTATAGTTTTGGTCCGTTGTATTGCATCCAAAAGAATTAAACCCAAGTATTTGTCCGTGATATTGTTTCTCAATGGTTTTGGTCCATGGCTTTGAGTGAGGCCTACCCTATAAAAAGGAAAGGAGATCATTTGGGTAATCACAAGTGTTGCAAATCTTAAGAAGAGCAAGATCTGAATTTCTGATAATCGGTTGGTGAGACATAGTTGAATTTGAATCAAGGAGAAACCAGAGCATTATAAGTCAGATCTACTGAAGAGAGCGGCAACGACGCAGTGCAGACGTGCGCAGAACCAGAGAAGAAGCAGGTGCGGAGTTGTGCAGACTCGTCACGGCAGAAGTGTAGATATCCGCAGGTTTCCCTCGGTGAAGTTGCAGACCTTTCTTCAAATTTATTTTAGCTGTATTTTATTTGTTTCTGCAGAGATCTCGGTTTAAATTGGTGTCTGGTTACTGGTGTTATTTTCTAGTTACTGCATTCTGAGAAGTTATTTGTTTAAAGGAGATTGCGTGATGCACATGTACATGATGTTTTTAATCCAGTTTGAAAATTGATGAAACATGGTCCCTGGAAGGAAAGAGAAGGTAGTAGCTTTCTGTAGGTCAGCACCTACATACTAGTATTTCAGCTAGTACAAGAGCTAAGGGGGTTGTAGCTCCCTTCCAGAAGAAGCTGGAAAACGAGAGAGGGTTGTAGCTCTCTGCAGGTTGCAGCTTGAATGCTGGTAAAACACTGCACCATTACAAAATCATTGTAAGAAGAAGTTTCTAATTGAAAGAAGATATAGACATATTGTGGCAGGTGGTTTTCACCCACATTAGATTTCCACCTTACATCTTGTGTTCCTTGGCGTGACTGTCTATTTTGTGTTCCTGCTCATTATTCTATGGTTCTCACATACAGATTAATGACAAACATCTGAAGATTAAATTAAATTATAAGTTTGGAAGGTATATGCAAGTTTCAATTGTCAGATCTGAAAATATTTGTATAAATTTATAAGAGTTTGATAACGCTGATTCACCCCCCCTCTCAGTATTATTTCCAACAATTGGTATCAGAGCAGGTCCTTTAGAAGAAGCTTGATCGCTTGAAGAAAGATCTATCATCATGAGAAACTATAAGAGAGAAGCATCGATCAGGGCACCAATTTTTGATGGGACCAATTTCGTCTATTGGAAGATAAGAGTCACTGCCTATCTTCAATCTCTTGGTACAAAAGTCTGGGATATCATAGATACAGGGTACACTTTTCCATCAGCAACTCCCACAGATCCGGCTGAGAAGAAGCAGTTTGAAACAAATGCAAAGGCTTTCAATACTATATTAGGATATCTATCTCAATCGGAATTCGTCAAGGTTATGCAGTATAAAACTGAAAAAGAAATATGGGACAAGATCGTTCTGAGCTATGAAGGAGATGAACAGGTAAAACGAGCAAAACTTCAAACCCTCAGAATTCAGTATGAAAATCTCAGAATGGACATGATGAAAGTGTGGCTAACTATTTCCTACGAATAGATGAGATTGTTAATTGTATGAAAAACTTGGGTGAAGAAATAAAAGAGGCAGTTGTGGTTGAAAAGGTTCTAATATCTTTGTCTCCTAAGTTTGAATCAAAAGTTTCTGCAATAGAAGAAAAGGAGAATCTACAGAAAATTACCATGTCACAACTAAACGGAATTCTAACCGTTTACGAAATGAGGAAAGGAGGACCTTCAGACAGGAGAGAAGTTGCATTCAAGGTTTCAGGGAAAGGAGATTACTATGAGTCAGGACATATGTGAGAAGAAGAGGAAGAATCAAATTTTGTCAAGAAACCTTCAACGGGGTGCTGGAAGATTCAGAGGTAAGTTACCCTTCAAATGCTTTGCTTGTGGAAGAGTCGGTCACTATGCTGCCAAGTGTCCTCAGAAAGACAAGCTTGACAAAGGTAAGGAACCTGTTAGATGGAACAAGAAACAAAATGTAAGTAAGAAAAGCTACTACACTCATGAAGACAATGATGGTCTCTTAAATAGTGATGAAGATGAACGAGGTAATAATTAT
The DNA here is from genome assembly GCA_000404065.3 of Pinus taeda. NCBI lineage: Eukaryota > Viridiplantae > Streptophyta > Pinopsida > Pinales > Pinaceae > Pinus > Pinus taeda. The sequence continues at coordinate 95,553 of APFE030242620.1, forward strand.
AAACTTTTAATGGCTTTTCAAGATGATGATTTTATGGATGCTATAGATGAATAAGGTCTTTATGAAGAGATTTCTAAACTCAAAATTTGTTTAGAATAGAAAAATATGATTATTGATACTCTGCATCTTCAACTGGCTGAAAGGGAAAAACATCATGAAAAGTTAGAATGTGAAATTGTGGGACTTAGAAAAGAGATTGAGAAAACAAAAGCTCTTAATCTTAGATTCGTTAAAGGATCTGAAACTCTAGATGAGATTATCAATGTGCAACGTTCTCCCCTAATCAAAACAGGTCTGAGATATAATGAAGAAACATCTCAAGCGCAGAAACCATCCACCTCCAAAAGTTATCTTGATGCAGCAAGGAGGAGTGAGCAAAGGCCCAATGGAGATCACCAGGTAAATCAAGGAAAATTTACCTCAAGAATGAACAAAGACTACCAGGTAAATCGGGGGCAATCCATCTTAAGGATGAATCGAAGCTACAATAAGCCACATATAAAATCTTGTCAATCTACCTCAAGAATGGATGACAGTAGAAACTACAATCGTTTGGTTGGTAGATTTGATAATCGCATGAGTTTCTTCAATGGCCAATGCTTCTCTTGTCATAAATTTGGTCACAAAGCAGCTCAATGTGTTGCCTATAAGACAATCATGACTAGAGAAGCTCAAAAACAAAGAAGTATGATTGGGATTATGAAAATAACCTACAATAACTTTTCTGCTCTTGAAAACGAAATTGAATGTTCTATTTGTAACAACTTCAGTCACGAATATTCTGAATGTATGAGCAGGTTTCGGCAAACAACTCAGAAGGAACAAGCTTCAAGTGCCAAAACATGGAGAATGAAAGAACTGCAACCAGAAAGATGTGGTATAGCCTTGTATGCGGAAGGGCAAGAAAATCAATGGTACATCAACAGTGGATGTTCAAAACATATGATGGGTGATAAGGAAAAACTTCAGTCGTATAGTGCCTTAGAAAAGGAGAAGAAGGTCTCATTTGGAAATGACACCCCTGCGCTCATAAAAGGTAAAGGTTCAATTCTATTGAAAGAAAAGGTCAAAGCTGGAAATGTTATGTATGTTGATGGCTTAAAGCATAATCTATTGAGTGTTAGTCAGATGTGCGATCAAGGAACTGAGGTAATATTTCGATCAAATGGATGTAGTGTTCGTGATCTTGATACACGAGAAATAATGATCAAAAGAATCAGAACTCCAAATAATTTATATATATTCAAAGAAGGACAACATCAATGCTATCTAAGTAAGAATGATGAACACTGACTATGGCACCGGAGATTGGGGCACCTAAGCCTCTCACAAATAAGGAAAGCATGCAAATACTAGGAAGTTCATGGTCTTCTAGACATCAAAGTTCCAGACAATACAATATGCAAGTCATGTCAGTTTGGTAAGAAAACCAGAACTAACTTCCCTGAGAAGGAAGGATCAGCCAGCAGGCCACTTGAGCTTGTCCATACTGATGTATGTGGTCCGTCTAGGAAAAGGTCACCTCAGGGAGAAGAATACTTTATATTATTCATTGACGACTATTCAAGGATGGTCTCGATAGGACTTATGAAGCACAAAGATGAAGTCTTCGAAAAATTCAAATCCTTTAAAGCTTTGGTTGAAAACGAATCGGATCACAAAATTAAATGCCTCAAATCTGATAGTGGTGGAGTAGTGGAAATGATGAACAGAACGGTTCAACAAATGGCTCATGCTATGCTTGATGGGTCTGGAACTCCCACAACTTTCTGGGGTGAAGCCGCATTTGCTGCAGTTGTTATTCTCAACAAAACAAACATCCGGGTGAACAACACTCAAACCCCTCATGAGCTCTAGTATGGTGAGACTCCTTCGGTAAAATATTTCAAAATTTTTGGGAGTAAATGCTACATCAAAAATACTGATGAAAATCTTGGCAAGTTTGAACCCAGAGTAGATGAAGGCATTCTTCTCGGTTACTCTCCCAACATTAAAGCATACAATTGTTACAATAAAAGGCTTGGAAAAATTGTTGAAAGTATTGATGTAGTGGTTGATGAAGATGAAAACACTCCTAGGCAGGTAAGATCTGAAGATTTCGAATATGAAGAGGACTATCCATCTACATCAAATTAG
>APFE030242621.1:0-26545 GCA_000404065.3 Pinus taeda
CTGAACAATACTGCAGCATAGCTTGAGTTGGAAAAAGCTTCCTCTCAAGCTAAAGATAACAGGATCAAAGCCTTAAAGGAAATAATAATAGAGTTTGGGCATGACCCCAATGATGTTAAGTCTGTACAACAAGTCCTCAAACTGAGGGATGCTGATATGGCAGCAATAAAGAAGAAATTGAAATCCCACCAACTCTCCACCCACAAACGGATGAGGTTGCCCAGCAGAGGCAAGAAAAGGATGTAGCTTCCTTACTAATAACATTATACAAGGAGCTCATCCAAACACAAGAAAAGCTGCAGGAATCAGAAGCCACATTGGAAGCAGCATTGCAGCAGAAGGAGGCAGGGCAAACCTCACAGCCACCTCCAGGAACAATAAACCTTGAGGAAAACCCTCAAGGCACTGCCCCTCCTAGCGAACAAGTGCAGCAAGAAGCTCCAACTACCACAGCACAAACCACCTGAGCACCGACAACAGAGCAGGTTGAAAGCCTGGACATGCAGAAGCTGAGGAAAGAAATACAGGTACTGGAGTCCCAGATGTCTGAGCTCAGCCAAGCCCAGGACAACCTGGCAAAAATAAATGAGAAATATGACAAATCAAAGCAAAATGTGGCTGAGAGGGAAAGGGAGGTAAAGGCCCTGAAAAAGAGGATTGCTGAGCTAGAAAAAGAGCTCACATTGGATAAAGTCACAGCAGAGCTCAAGAGGGTCATCTGGACCACCATTGGCCAGTCAATAACAAACCAGTGGGAATATATTGAGGCCATATATGAGCAAGTGGAACTCATTGGCAGAGCACGAAAAGAAATGCAGAGGGCAAGGGCATCTCTAGGCAATATGCCTGAGATTTCCCCCAAGATGATAGAAGTGCTGAACTATAGAACAAGTTCCCAGCTGGTAAGAATGGGGATTGGAAACAGGACTGAGACTATCTCCTTAATCAAAAGAGTCCTGACAATGAGAAACCTGATTCAAACCCTAGACAGAAGAATCCAGGATATGCAAGCTGATATCAACAAATTTCAAAACAGGTTTATGGCCTTGCAGGACAGGGGGCTCCCCAGCCTACTAGATCCTTCAGGAAAATTACTCTCCCATGAGAAATATGTCAAGAGAGTAAGCAATTTTGTAGCAACACAGGTTGCAGAGGCACCTAGTACATCTTCAGAAGCTGGCCCAGTAACAGGGCAAATTCTTTTTGATAGAGTAGATAATTTATTTTTTATTAGAAATGAAATTGCACATTTATTTGATGAGCCCCCTCACTTCTATAAGTATACAAAGGCTGATGAGACCATGGGGTCAATTTTGAAACATCAGTTGCCTTCATCAGATACATGGCAGGAATTGATACGATTACTGTTGAACCAAAGTCAGTAGTCGTAGTTTTTTCTTCAGCAAACAGTCTGAATCTCATACACAGCAGGACAAAGACACATCAACAGGTATGAAGACAGAGGCTGAGCCAACTTAGCACAGGTACTCGACCACAACAATAGCATCAGAAGTCACAGGTGACAGGGCCAAGAAGACACAGGAAGTGACAGCTGCACAGACACGTCATTCAGCAGTTATGTTAAAGCCACTCAACCGACTCCCTGAGCCCCAAAGGTCAAAATTACTCTGACGGGAGTTAAGAGCCTTTATAACTCATTTAAGATTGTAATAACTTCTCATCTGTAAACCCTGTACGAGTGATGGAAGATATGTTCCCTCTCAGATGACTCAGTGCCTGAGATATTTTGTATTAGACTTCTATATATTTCCCCTCGCATTTGTTAGCAGGGGTTGGACTCCGGATGTAAGAAATCTCTTGATATCTATTCTGTTACTCTTATGTTGTAAATCTTCAGACAACTAATACAAAGGATGATGGGATTTCCCGAAGCATTGTGTCTCTTGATGTCTTGCTGGTGTATGGCTGAAAGTTGCAGGATTCCTGCGTATTCCATGGCTCAATAAGTTTTCTTGTTACTCTCTGTTATATATATGTTTGCTATACTCTCATATATCTTTCATGTTTTCCATGTACTCAATATCTAAATAGCAAGGAAAAATAATAGTCCCAGGACTTAATCATTGATTACCCTGAGCTCAATCCAAGCTATTTCATATGTTTTCTTCAGTTATGGTATCGAAAGAGTAATTCTTAAATGCTACCTTTCACACTATATCATCACAGTACTCTATTATTTCAGGAATTCAAGTAATCGCTCCTAAGTAATAGACCTCTTTCCCACTACCCAGCTTAGTGAAGAATCCTTAAATGCTCTTTGCTAGTTATTTCTCATTTCACCCTCACAATTTATAGTTTGTTTTATGAAATACGTACAGGCCCTGTAATTCCAGCTGCACTTAAGCCAGGATCTCAAGGAAACAACAGCTACAGACCCCATTGCCCAATGGATTAGTCTCACCTACAGACAACACTCTAAAACTATCATAAGCATCCTCCCAACCAAACATAAAAAACAATCAAACATTCACTTCATAACTAGCCTAAAACTCCATTAAAACAGTGACAAACCTTACAGAGAGAGACCTCTATGATTACAGCTGGGCTAGAAGCTGTAGTCCAAAGATTGGTTAGTAGTTACCCCGGCCGTATTCCCTTGGGAGTCACAGGGAACAACCTAGGCTTTAACACCAACAATGATGTTTGTTGTTGCAGGAGTTTCTACATTGCAGGGATGCCTCATCTCATTAGCCTCATCCAAGCCATGTACACCCATGATTGCCAAAATTCACTAAGGTCTCAATCCAAATTCTTGATATATGAGGAAAAATTTCCATTTACGTTGAGCAAATCCAACCATCTTAAAGCGTTGGCTTGCGTTATGTGTAAATTCCTACCACTCCCATGCCTTATGACCTCCTTATTCACCTTTTTCCAAGCTCCATCCCACCTTATATACCACTCCCTAAGCTTTCAGCCTGTTCCTGTAGTAGAACAGGGGATCCTATAGGTGAACTACTACATCCTGTAGACATCCTGTAGGAAAACCTATAGCAGCCTGTTTTGAGCCTGAATTGAGAAAAATCATTAGTAAAGCCAAGATTAGGCCCCTACTTCCCCCCCAAGCCATCTAAACCATTGTACTCCTCTTCCTCCACACGTGTCTCCCTTGCCAAAGAACCAAGAAATATTAGCATTTACATTTTTCAAGCAACAATATAAAAAGGAAAAAAGTTCTTTTATATTTATTCATGTACACAACAGTTAGTACTCTTTGGATAACATTTCACTCTTAGATTAGTTAAAACCTCACATGTGTTAAAATAGGGTTATTTTGCAAGCAAGGTATGTTATCAAGTAGATAGAGGATTCCGTGTTATTTTCCAAGAATTTCTTTTAGTCTTTCATTCTTGCAATAGGCAATATTTCTTTTCTCCCAATTAGGGTAAATTACCCCTCTCCAAGTTGGTAATTAGACTTCTTCTAGTCAATAGAAGGCTGGATTGAGATACCCTAGTGTTCTATCACCGCATGTCAATAGCGAAAAAGAGTAGACCAATTACATCTATTTGTGTTTACAACGCTATCACCTTCAAGTTTGTATGAACCTCGTCTTGATGAAGTAAAGTTGGTAGCCCCAGGAGTTACATCATCCTTGCTATAATACTAGTGCTCATTAATTCCTTGATCACTCACGTGGTTTATAACTGATTTATTGTTCAACTTTATGTTGTATTTTAAGTTAGGAAATTAATTTAGATTTGATTTTATATGCGACATGATTTTATCCCTTTCAATGGTTTTTCTATGTATATTGCTTTTGCAGCATCATGGAGAAGTGATGGAAAATATTGGGAAAACATCTAAGGCATTGAGGAAACGTTGGTTGTGGAAAGAACTCAAAGGACTTCTACAAGCACATCGCTAATAGGTAAGTGATTCTTTTCATACTATATGTTTCATGTTCTAGTTATAGGCTAAGGAAAGGTAGAAATTCTTTTGATGTTTGTTACTAGGCTTTTTTGGAAATCTAAGGAGCTCTTCTTGTCCACAACAAGTGATTTGTCTACTTAAAAATTGGGTTAAATAAACGCACAAAGAGAGCTATCCATGGTAGGCCTTTTTTAACACAATTTGTAGTTACCATATGACCATTAATAGTTCAATTCTTCTCATTAAGGGATACATGTTGATTATGCTTCGTTCATTTCTAGTTTTAATTATATCCTTACTTTGGTTCATTGTATCATAGTGTATTGTAATCTAATTATGGTTCATTTTGTTGGAGTAGGGCATTAGGCTTCAATTTATCTATGTGAACCTAAAGGGGGGTTGGGGGGAGGTGGAGATGTTGAGTAGCTCATCCCACAACACCATGTCTTGAAGCCCTCTCTACCTTATTATTTTCCTTATATCTAAATGCCTAACATGACCCTATGACTCCATGCATTACAATTTTGACTCCTTCGCCCTAGACCTATTTTACCACTTCTAAGCCCATTTATTCCTTCTTGAACCCCTTATAGCCTCTACCTTTGTCATTAGTGTGACTCCAAAAACAACATTTGTCATACCCCCCACCATGAAAGATAAAGAGAATGGGGGTTTGGCCACCTTACCATCCAAGTACTGATATGCCCAACAACGGACCCCTTGTTAACTGAAAAATATTATGGAAAAAAATCAACTTTTCTACCATATCAAAACTTTGGTTTAGAAAATTATGTATGGTGTGAATTAAAGCCATTTTTTTATGGTTGTGGGAAAATTGATATACCACAATTTTTAATCTCTCTCTCTCTCTCTCTCTCTCTCTCTCTCTCATTGTGTGTGTGTGTGTGTTTGTTTTAAATGTTGAGTTATAAATTTATATAAAATTTTAACTATATGTTTCATAAGTTCTAATTTTTATATGATATACGCTCTAGGTTGTATTACTTTCTATTATGGTTCTTAATGAATGTTTGTCACTTCTTCTCACTTCCAACTATTAGGATTGAAAACTTAGGTTGATTATCCCCATGAGGCATTCGATAGATAGGTGCTTCTTCTTTTTTCCTTGTGTTTCTGTTAGTTTTTTATGTTTATTGGCAAGTATATATCATCTCCTTTTGTGATACTTTGTATATATTCTAGGCAGAGTAATTACCTTCTTTAGTTGACAACTAGGATGTCTAGGTTCCTCTCTCTCTCTCTCTCTCTCTCTCCTTTAGTTGACAACTAGGATGTCTCTCTCTCTCTCTCTCTCTCTCTCTCTCTCTCTTCTTTAGTTGACAACTAGGATGTCTAGGTTCCTCTCTCTCTCTCTCTCTCTCCCTCTCTCCCTCTCTCCCTCTCTCTCTCTCTATCTCTCTTCTTTAGTTGATAACTAGGATGTCTAGGTTCCTCTCTCTCTCTCTCTCTCTCTCTCTCTCCCTCTCTCTCTCTCTCTCTCTCTCTCTCTCTCTCTCTCTCGCGTTTGAATAGGTAAATTGGCCATTGTTTGGTTTGTTTATCCTCTTTGGGACAACCTTAAGTGTTTTTTATTTTTTTCTTTGTAGATTGATTTTCCCTTCAAATTTCTTGAATTTTCCCACATAAATGCATTAAAAGGCCTACTCACACTTGTTGGGAAGTTTTCCCTATATATTTTATAAATAGTATGGAACCAAGTAAATATCCATTTGAAACCACTAATATAACGTGGAAGAAAACAAAAATGTAGGGAAACAATGTAAACAACCCTTTTTTCCATTATTTACTTGAGTTTTGTATTTATATAGTTTTGGTAGTTATTCAAGTTTACTATTGTTACATTTTCACACATTTTCAAATCAATATTATTTCATTTATGATACTTTCTATCTCACTAAGATTAGCACTATTTTCATCTCTCATTAAGAAAGTGAGGGCCACAACCTAAAATTTGTTGGGCCTACTACCTTTCTACCATAAGAATCTTGCTTTCTTTTTTCTATTGGTTATTTCACATATACGCACAACTAACTTGAATTTTGTTTCAAAATACTTTTTAGCCCATTGACCAAGGAAATCCTTAAAGAAATTCAGCCTCATTTCTTTTCAATTTTCCAAGAAGAATCATAAGTATAGTGACTTGAGTCAAAGGGTAAAAGCCTCTAACCTAGACATGGAAATGGTTGGATTTTTCTAGCTTCATACAAACTATAATTAACATAATTTTTGGCAGGGAGATTTAATTCATACTACAATTTTTGTTTTTATTTGCATTTAATTTTCATTTCAAATCACTAGGGTCCATGGAAAAACAACAAAAAAAAATGTTATTTCCATACAAGAATTTTCTTCAAACCAAAGAAAAGATTCATCCCATGAAAGAGATAAAAAATCATTTATCTTCCCTTCTCTCTTTCTCTCTACGTGTGTGTATGTATGTACCATTAATAGTTATCAAGTTTATGTGTCAAATAATACACATTAGGGGAATTTTGAGGTTAAAAATGGGCCTCAAAATGAAAAATTTACAAACAAACTCAAGTTTAAAAGAACCAATAGGATTCGATATGATGATTTCATCCTCAATGATAAATATTTTGGAGGAAAAAGAACACAACTATTTTAATCATGTCTTTTACTTATATCCTTATAGGCTTACACAAATTTCAAGTGTTGACACATTTTGAAAGTAAAATTAGATTATAAATCCAATGAGTTACCCACTCTGCATACTTTTTAGTGCACCAATACCAAGAAAAATTGAATATACATGAAAAAAATGTGTTTTTGAAACTAGAAACTTGTGTGTTTCATGTATCTTCATTTCTTCTCAGTGTGGGTGTACTCAAAAGTATGGAATGCTAGTACTTGTTGAATGTGTAGTCTAATTCCACATCCAAAAAGACTAGAAACTTGAAATTTGAGTAACCTATAAAGATATAAGTCAAAAATATGATTAAAAGAAGATTTTTTTCTTTATTTTCCTTTAAAAGTAATAATTGTTATTTTACTATTTCCTTGGTGGGTGAAATTTAAACCTCAAAAATTCTCTAATGTTTGTGAAAGAAGGACATAATATTCCCATGCGAATGATTGTTAGTATTTGAATTTATATTATTATTGATTCTAGTACACTAAGAGTCAAGGACAAGGAGTCATCATTAAGGCCCCCTCATAGATTCCTTTTTTATTTTATCAAAATGTTATGCAACCAACTCACAAAATAGAAAAGATAGATCAACGACTTAAAAATTATCTTCTTTGAGAAGGAAACATCCATTAGATTACATAAATGAACGATTCTTCGATGCTACAAATTATAAGACCTCCTTCATAAATATAGGAGTCTAAGGGGTCACAATATAAACAAAACCTATATAATAGTAATAATGTGAGGGCACAACAATAACAACATGGGGGATACATGGGCACACCAACAACAATAGGGGTCTAGACTAACAATAAAAATAACGGAGATACACTAGTATTATAGGGACCTAACATGCACCTCTCCTTAAAGAAAGTCTTGTTCTCAATGCTTGAGTAGTTCTGAATGCTTATGTATAAATTCTCATCCTCCCACATTTAACCTTCAACGGCTAAGTTCATCCACTTCATGAGATACTCTAAAATTAATTGATTTTGTAGTTGTCGGGTTCTTGTTTCCGTGACTTCTTTAGGCTCAAACATGATTTTTCCTTCTTTGTTAATTTATAGCAACACTATTTGATCTAGGAGCTTTTCACTGATAACCTTCTTTAAGCATGAAACATAGAAAAATCAGTGTACTCTGGAATATGCAGGAACCTCCAACTTTTATGCCATAGTACCAATCTTCTGCAACACATTGTAAGGACCATATTACTTGGGTGATAATTTATTTTCCTTGTTAACTTGCTCGAGGGAAATTTTTTTATATGGTTGTAGTCATAAAAAAACTCAGTCGCCTAAATCAAAACCTCTTCCACTACAATGTTGATCTGCTTGTTGTTTCATTCCATTTTATTTCGGAGTGAGGTTATCCTTGAAGAGTTTGAGAACTTGTTGTTGATGCTCGATGAGATCTTCCACTGCTCGAACCTTAAAATTTTATCTTAAAGGTGTTGTGATGGACGATGGATGATATCCATAAAGTGCCATAAATGGGGTGATTTTTGATACAGTATGGAAGGAAGTGTTATACCACAATTCAACTAGAGGTAACCACTTGACCCATTATGTTTGTTTATTATATACAAAGAAATGAAGATATCCTTCCAAACATTTGTTCACTATATCAGTTTTCCCTTCATATTGAGGATGATAAGGCGATATATGAGCTAATTGAGTAGCAAGACAAGAAAATAATTTCGTCATAAAAATTCCAGTGAAAATGGAATCTCTGACATTTACAATATTCTTTGGGTTTGCATGTATCTTTTGAATTGTTTCCATAAATGCAGTAGAAGTTTTATTGGATTTAAAAGGATGAGATAATGCACAAAGGTGTCCATACTTGGTAAATATATCAACTACCACCATGATGACACTCTTTCCTTCATACTTGGGTAAACCTATGATAAAATCCATTGAGAGCTCCTCCCAATGCTAACTTGGAATAAAGAAAGGTTGTAATAGACCTAGGGTCTTAATTCTCTCAACTTTATTTTGTTGGCAACCCAAACATTCTGCCACAAATTTATGAATATAAAATTTAAGGCCATCTCAAAAAAGTCCTTCTTGACCCTATAGTAGGTTTTTAAAAATCTCGAGTTCCCTCCTAAGGGGGAGGTATGCAATTCCAAAAGAATATTTTCCTTCAGTTGGGAATTCTTACAAAGGTATAAACAATATTTGTACCATAATGAATCATTTTTCTAGCTAAATGTATCATATGTATGATGAGCCCCAGAAATGGGTAACTATATGGGCTCATTTTGCCTATTGTTTCCATTTAATCCACCATTCTCCATAGTTTTGTGCATGTTTTTTAATATATTTATTTTAATTGAGTGAATGGGGATAATCATTTTGCCACAAAGTCTAATGAGTGTTTATTGCATATTTTTGGACATTTTTGGACCAAGGCCAAGCATTTATGAGCAGATTGACAGCCAAAACTCAAAGAAACCAAGCTGAGGACTTATAGGAAGGGTGTCTCTTGCATTAATGACCCATTCCTTGAGTTCTCCACCAGAAACTCGGAGTTCAAAGGCCACCACATCGATGATCACAAGGGTAGTTGAGCAGGTCTAATGAAGTTGTTGTTATCTGCAAGTTTTCGCAGTCAAGTTCCTAAAGTTTAGGAGGACTGTTGGGAGTCCTCAAGTTGTATAAATAAGAAGGACTTAGGCCTCAGTAGGTTAGTATTGTGGCCACCAACAACCCCCCTCTTTATATAGTGCTATTGATAATACTAAATAAGTGGGGACCCTTAGTCAAAATCTTAAAAAAATCACTTAGTGCTTATACTTCCTTTTGGATAAAGCTTACCATCATGGACTTACAAAAATGCCTTTGAAAAATATAAAAAGCTTAAGTTTCATGATAAAGGAAGTAAAGTCACTCCTTAAGAAATATCGCATCGCACAAAAAATGATAGGATACCTTCTTATGAGCTAAAAAATGTGAGATTGCAACGTGAAACTCCATCGCATCACATGCATCAATAAGCACTCATGTTGGAAAACCTCAAAATCGCTGATGTATGATATCGCATATCACATATCTCAAAAACACATAAAATACACATAACAATAATATGGTCTTGTGTATTGCGATCATGCGATCTTGCTATAATATGATCTTGCGATATTGCAATGCTGCAATCTGCGATACTGCGATGCAAATCGCAGAATCATTCCATCGCAGATTTTCCTAGCTCAATATTCAAGAAAAAACTTTTTCCATAAACCAAGAACTGGTCATGCGTTTTAATGATAATTAATGAGTTATATGCCAGTTGTTAATAAAATATGGTTTTGTGTTATCAAGGATCCAGTTCATGCAAGGTGGCATGTTTTTGCATATCTTTGGAATTTAAAGCTTTCTTGTCATTATTTCTATCATTACTTTCACCTCATTTGTAAACTGTAGGAACGAAGAACAAAATGTTATCCAAGACAGTATGCAAGATACTATGAGGAAGAAAGGCAGGAGTCCAATTTCCATCTAGGAAGGCGCAGCTAATCTACTTGGGAAATAAAATCCTAATGTAATGGGATTTGTGGCTACTACAGGCCCATCAAGGTCGGTTGAAACATCAGTTACAGAGTTAGCTCATTCATTCCTGCATTGGAAAATAGCAATGCCCCAAACTTTCACATACACTGACAGTGTTGATAATAGAAATGAAAAGTTTAAGACTCAAGTCAAGAGCTTACGGAATCATTATCTTCACAAATTTTGAGCTTTATATCTCCCAAAAGGCGCTAAAGGCGAAAAACGCGTCAAGGAAGCCCGAATCAAGAAACAGAGGCAGTTTCTGATGTGCGATTAGTGCCATCGCTGAGAAAATTGCTCAAAAAGGAATGCTTCCAATTGCTCAGTTATCTGCAAACTCCAAAAATTGCAAGATACCATGCTAGAAACAGAAAGCTAAAGAAAAGGCAGAAGTAATTTAAGGGTTAGTCAAGTTAAATTGGGAATACTGGGCATACATGGTAAAGTCACATAGTCAGCAGATGATTCCCAAATACGTCATCAATTCTGCTGAAAAGATGGCTCCAGATCTTGCTAATTTCGTTTCTCAGCACAATTATAAGCTGAAGTCGGTCGACCGACTCTTCTCAGGCAATGATGAATGCTTGCGATATTAAGGAGCAAATACAGAAATAGTTAGATGTTATATTTAATTTTAGAAATGGTTTTATTTTATTTTTGCTTAGAAAAAGGACGGTCATTTAGATCGCATCCTGAATTTTTGTAATAAGTTATTTTTAGTTTTAGTTAGTAGTATTTAAAGCCTTCTAATGCATTTAGAGAAGGGTCCAAAAATTTGTCAAAAACTTGTCCTCAGAACATGCACTTTTTCACCCTCCGAAGAGGTTTTGATGAATGAATGGAACAAGATTAGTTAATGTTTGAATTTAATATCTACTACTAATGTTGCACTTCTGTACTCTTACTGGATGTTAGATCAAGGAGAGATAAATCATTGTCACTTGAAGCTCATGAGTAGGACTAGTTATAAATGGTACTTTTATCTCTTAACCATTTCTGCTTATGTGTTAAAGTGATATTCAGTTTTATTTGTTTATATATTAATGCGTGAATGCCTGAGTTATCATTTGGCACTTTTGTACAGTGATAGCTATTTATTTATGCTTAATGTATGAATAGCTCATTATGCGATATGTTTTTCACAACTGTTTCGTCTAACGTTTTATACGAAGTGGTTCATTTTTATTGAATTATTTTCTCATAATAGCTAAATGATCTTTATTACCAGTTTTTATTTGAAATATTTTTAGATCGCATAATAGAAGAATTACACCCTGGGTTAGTATAGACTTAGATGCTTTCTTCTTATTAGAATACAATAGCATAGCACTAGATTAAAGTTAGAATTAGAACATCTTAATTAGGAATCATTAGATGAGAAACATCAAATTCTACACACACACCCATAAATTGGGAAACTGGTCCCATATCCCCAGTTGGACCCGCTATACCAAACAGATAAGAAGCTGCCAACCAAGATCTGGACTGGGCGGGTACCCCCCTTGTTGTAGACCCGATTTTCGGGGCTTCAACATATTTGGTGCTAGAAGGAGGGCCTGAAATATGAATGGAAAGAAAATCTAAATCTAAGTACCATTCTGAGAGTAAATTTCCCTCACCATCTCCCCTGACTTCTCCAATACACTTAAACCCAGAGTTGGAAGTCGTTAGAGCATCAACCGTTGCTACAAACCTTGACATTTCAGAACAATCTACTATCGAAACTCTTGAAGTCGAGTCTTTGATTCATGAACTTCAGCGTTTTTCTATTTCTCCTCAAAGATATGATAAATATCAAGGCAGCGTGACCTCGCAATATAACCCTGCTCATCCCCTGACCAAATTAAAGAGTGAAAAGTTTGGCGTTCAACCAACCGAGTTACCTCTACCCAAAAGAAAAAGAGCAAGGAAATAACCTAAAGAGTCCGATAGTGAGACTCTTTCATCATCATCATCCATCTCAACCTCTCCACCGTGAATTCAACCATTCACTCCTCCACTTCAGATCATTGTTCATCCACCCACTCGAACCCTCACAACTCCTCCTAAATCATCTACAATCGTAATATCCTCATCTTCCCCACCACAGGGATCATCTTCGCACTTTCCTCTGTTAGTAGATCAATGATAGCCCAATCTCCTTGGAACAACCCTAGGGCAATCTTAATGCCTGCACCCTTGAGTCAAATACTGGCCCATCCTGAGAAATGGCTGCCTAAGTTTAATCCTAAGGCAGGCATGCTAGCAGAAGAGCATATAAACAACTTTATGCTATCCATTAATCTCAATGGGGTGACTAATGAAGATGTTGTTGTTCGAAATTTCCCTTATACTCTGTAGGGAACAGCCAGATCATGGTATTTCTCATCACCCTCTGGATCTATCACTAGTTGGGACATCTTCCAAGAACAATTCCTGACCAAGTTTGGTGATGACAGGTCTACGGCAACCCTAATTAATGACCTATCCAATCTTAGGGCCGAATGAAGGGAACCTATCAAAGATTTCAATTTACGGTTCAATAAAATCTTAAACAGAATTCCTACTGCTTCTCGACCTAGTGAAGAAGTGCGAAGTGAATTTTATATTACTGCTTTACCATCGAACATGGCAATCTTTGTGGACGGGGCTAATAAAAAAACTTTAGCCAAAAACATGAAAGAAGCAATAGCAGTAGAGAAACGTATAATAGCCCTAGAGAACAAATCCACGATAGAGGAACGAAAATCAAAGAAAGTCACCTTTAAAGAAGATTCCAAGAAGAAACAAGCAAAAGATCCATTCAATTTGGAAGGATTGCAAAAAGTTCTGAAGACCATGTCCAAGGAAATGGTCGACATCAAAAAACAAGTAGTAGAAACTTCTTCAAAAAATCCCTACAGAGCTTTTAAAAGAAGCCGTTCAATGAATTCAAAGCCTCCCAATGCTATTTCAACTACTGAATCTGAAGAAGACGAAGAGGAAATTGGCACTGAAGGGAAAACCAATGAAGAAGAAGTTGTAGAATTACAAGGAATGTGGGATTTCATCCTCCCATAAGAAGAAGATCAAGAAGTATTCCCAGTTAGCATATGCAGTAGAAATTAGCTTGATCCTCCCTAAATTGTCCCCAAGCCAAAGAGTGCAAGCTCTGCAACAAAGGATAAAGTCGCAACAAAGAAAACGACATCTAAAGCGACTCAAACCAACCCAGTCCAAACAGATTCATCAACTCGATCTAAAACATTGATCGTTTCGGATGAAATGGAGTACAATATTATAGAAGACATGAAAAAGACTAGGGCTAATATCACTCTTTATGAATTGAGAAAGTTAAAGCACCAACAAAAGATAATGTTGAAAGAATTACATGCTGTGCCAGTCGCACCTTTGCCAGCCGCTCCTTTGCTAGCCGTTGTACTTTCTCAAGCTTCCCATAACATGGGAAGACCTCCAACTAATGCCACCAACAAGATTGATCCAACTAACATCGCTTTAATTGGAGGAAGATCGAGATCTCATACTCCCCCGTTTCTCCTTATGAAATTTTCAATACGAATGTACATAATTGCTTAGTGGATTCTGGAGCTTCATCGAATATTCTACCAAAGTCCATATGTACTAATTTAAACGTTCAACCATAGAAATCCACTGTGTGCATAGTTCAACTAGATTGGTCACAAGTCGAAGTGACTGGCGAACTAAATCAAGTAACCATAAGGTTGTCATCCAACCCAAAGGTATGTCAAGTTATTGACATTTTAGTTGCTGATACTTCATGGATACTTCACAACTAACTGGTCGCACATGTGGCTGCCCTACAATGGTAAACCAAATCAAATAAAAGTTGAACGAGGACTATATCAGAAATACATAGTAACGGAATTAGAGGGGGGAAATGAATCAGTAGCATATAACAATAGCATCACTGGCAATTACTCAGTGGATTCTTTTCTCGCGATTTTAATGCTCATACGTCACCTTATTTAAAACATTCTGTTTTATCCCAAGTCGAATTTTTTTCTCAAATGGATAGTTCAAAATGTATCAATTTTTTAGATAGTCTTGTAAATAAATCTTTCTTTTGGAAATTATTTTTTGATGGTTCTAAATCTAACGAAGGAGCAGGAGAAGGATGTGTGCTAATTAGTCTAAAAGGAGATAAAATTATTTTAACATGCAGACTCGAATTTGATTGCATTAACAATACAGCAGAATATGAGGCTTTAGTCCAAGAATTTTACAAAGCAATCGGGTTAGACGTCAAGTACCTCCAAATTTTCAGATACTCTGAAATTGTAGTCAAACATGTATGTAATACTATGCACTGCTTATCAGGTCATTTAAAACATTATCAATCTTTAGTTCAAGATTTGACTGAGCATTTTATAGCATTTAATATTTCATCAACTCCCAGAGTCCAAAATGCAAGTGTGGACATTTTAGCCAATGTAGCTTCTAAGCTCATTCCTTCAGAAGATTTTAGTCCAAATAGATTCTCAATAGAATTAATATTTAGACCTTCTATTCCTGATAACATCAAAAATTGGAGAATATTCAACGACGATCCTGATATCATGAATTTCCTCACATTTGAAGGATCCTACTCCAATCAAATAATTGACGAAGACCAACATGATTGACAATTGCAACAAGATAACACTAACAATGCTATACCTAAGTCAGTGGTCAACTTAGAAGACCTGTACGATTTGAAAGATTGGTTTAAAAGGTCTACCAATTCAAAACTCCAAAGTTCAACTTTGAATTACGAATTAGTAAACTTAGGAACCTATGCCAAACCACAAAACATTAATCTAGGCCTTGGCCTAGCCCTTGAAGAAAAATCAGCATATATTTGTCTTTTGAGACAATATAAAAACGTTTTTTCTTGGAACTATGATGAACTCAAAACATACGACACTTCCATCATCCAGCATATTATTCCAATGATCAATAATGAAAAACATGTCCAACAAAAATTGAGAAAGATCCATCCCAATTTAGAAAATCAGATAAAGACTGAACTCAAAAAGTTATTGAAGGCCAAAATAATCTTTCCCGTCAAACATTCTAAATGGGTTTCCAATATGCTACCTGTTAGAAAGAAAAACGAAGATATTAGAATTTGCATTGACTTTTGAAACCTTAACAAGGCTTGCCAAAAAGATAATTTTCCTTTACCACCTATGGAACAAATATTGCAGGCAGTGGCGGGCTTAGAATTAATTTCTTTCTTGGATGGATTTTCAGGATACAATCAAGTGTTGGTACAACCTGATGATCAATTAAAAATCACATTCAGAACTAAATGGGGCACATACGCATATAGAAAGATGCCATTTGGTTTGATTAATGTTGGTGCCACATTTTAGAGAGCCATGGACATTGCATTCAAAGGTTTAGTCAATAAATATGTCGTAATTTATTTGGATGATATAACCGTGTATTCCAAGAAGCGAACCAACCATATTAGAGATTTAAACAAATCTTCCAACATTTTTTAAGGTATGGAATTTCACTTAACCCAAAAAAAATATTTTTTTTGCATTAAGTGAAGGGAAATTTCTAGGATTCGTAGTGTCTAAATCTAGAATTCACATCGATTCCAACAGAATCAAAGAAATTTTTGAAATATCCCTACCTCACAACAAAAAATCCTTGCAATTTTTCCTTGGTTAAATCAACTTTGTAAAGAGATTTGTTCCAGATTTTTCAAGAATCGTGTCTCCTTTACAAGCCATGATTAAAAAGAACTCAAATTTTAAATGGGGCCAGGATGAATACGAAGCATTCAACCTGATCAAACAAGCTATTATTAATGCTCCTTTAGCAACTCCAAATTTTTCAGAGCCTTTTGTTTTATATACATTTCCCTCAAATAGGTCATATGCTGCGATACTCACTCAAGCGAATCAAGAAAAGGTGGAAACCCAAATTGCTTTTTTCAGTTCAAATTCACAGGGTGCTGAACTAAATTATTCAGATGTGGAGAAACAGGCTTATGCTGTTTTCAAAGCAATCAAATATTTCAGACCTTTTCTACTCAAAACCCGTACTAAAATTATAGCACCATTTCCAGCGGTAAGGAATCTTGTAGTACAGAAGGATGTGGGTGAGAAAAGGGCCAATTGGGTTATTGCCTTACAAGAATATGACATAGAAATCAAACCAACAAACATTGTAAAAGGTCAAGGCTTTTGCAAAATTCTGGCTGGAGCGTAGCGAATTTCTGAAAATCCATATGCAGAGGTACAAATGTGCGAGGTAAGCCTAAAAGATGCCGAGTCATTATACGCCGATATCATTTATTATCTTAAGAATGGATATGCTCCTTCACACCTCGACCATACTAGGAAAAGAGCTCTAAGGTTGAAAGCTAAACAATATCAACTCATAAATGATATTCTTTTTAGAATAAATTATGATTTTGTTCTCCTTAGATGTCTTGAGAAATATGAAGCTGAAAACCAGTTGTGAATGGTTACATGAGGAATTTACGAATAAGATACCATTTCTCTTTCAGATTTTGATTTTTTGCTTGTATAAATAGCAAATCTTTTGGAAAATTGATCTTTATTATTGAAAGATACAATTAAAGGCTCTAACCTAGATATAATACTAGTTTCAACTTCATAAAGTTTGATGAAAACAACCTTTAGTGAAGAAATTGTCTTATATCAATGCAATGAAAGGTATCAATAACAAAATAAAGATTCTCTGTAGAATAGTTATTTCCAAAAACTCTACTATTGTCGTCCAGAGCTATCTTAAGGAAACAATGACTTCCTCCCTGCTAAGGAAATCACAACTTTCAGAGGAACAATCCAAGGATACACTTCATCTTGAAGAATGAGAGGTCTCATCATGAGTCGGCTTATCATAATCACAGATATTATAACTTGCCGACTTTGCCAAATACTGCATACCACAACAGGGCAAAGACTCAAGATTGTTGCAATCAAAAGGCAAGTGGTCTCATCACGAGCCAACTTGTTCAGCAAAGTCATAAATCAAGTGAATGACTGTGTCATAAATTGGCTATCAAACCAAAACATTGTTCTTTAAGAGTAAAAGAAAATCAAAACAATAAGTGTGGATATGGATTCTTCTTTGAGAGTTGTAGGTTGCTTTAAGTATGATACAGGATCATTGTTGGGTAATAGGTAACCCTGTCGAGGCCATAAATGCCTACTGGCGGCAGAGGCTCTACCTACAACAAATGAGCATATTTAAAACTGGTTTACAGAGAAGACTTTGTTTTACCTTTACAGACCAAGTAATGACTGATGTAAATACAAGGACTAGCTAGAGGAAGAAAATAATCAAAGTAAAAAATAGTTGAAACAAAATGTCATTGATAGGTTAGAGCATACTGTACTTTATCTTTCCATAATAAAGTTTAACTTTCTAAAAAAAATTCTGTTTTGGAAGTTTAGAAAATTCAATAGAAAAATAGAGGTAACTGGTTCTTCCAAGTGAATCACCAATTGTTGTGGCCACCAACAACCCCTCTCTTTATATAGTGTTATTGCTAATACTAAATAAGTAGGGACCCTTAGTCAAAAATCTTAAAAAAATCACTTAGTGTTTATACTTCCTTTTGGATAAAACTTACCATCATGGACTTAGGAAAATGCCTTTGAAAAATATAAAAAGCTTAAGTTTCATGATAAAGGAAGTAAAGTCACTCCTTAAGAAATATCGCATCGCACAAAAAATGATAGGATACCTTCTTATGAGCTAAAAAATGTGAGATTGTGATGCGAAGCTCCATCGCATCACATGCATCAATAAGCACTCACATTGGAAAACCTCAAAATCGTCGATGTGTGATATCGCATATTGTATATCGCAAAAACACATAAAATACACATAACGATAATATGATCTTGCGATATTGCGATCATGTGATCCTGCGATAATATCATCTTGCGATATTGCAATGCAGCGATCATGTGATGCTGCGATCTGTGATACTGCAATGCAAATCGCAGAATCATTCCATTGCAGATTTTCCTTGCTCAATATTCAAGAAAAAACGTTTTCCATAAACCAAGAACTGGTCATGCTTTTTAATGATAATTAATGAGTTATATGCCAGTTGTTAATAAAATATGGTTTTGTGTTTATCAAGGAGCCAGTTCACGCAAGGTGGCGTGTTTTTTCCTATCTTTGGCATTTAAAGCTTTCCTGTCATTATTTTTATCATTACTTTCACCTCATTTGTAAACTGTAAGAACGAAGAACAAAAGGTTATACAAGACAGTATGCAGGATACTATGAGGAAGAAAGGCAGGAGTCCAATTTCCATCTGGGAAGGCGCACCTAATCTTCTTGGGAATGAAAATCCTAAGGTAATGGGATTTGCGGCTACTACATGCCCATCAAGGTCGGCCGAAACATTAGTTACAGAGTTAGATCATTCATTCCTACATTGGAAAACAGCAAGGCCCCAAACCCTCACATACACGGACAGTGTTGATAACAGAGATGAAAAGCTTAGGACTCAGTTCAAGAGCTTACGGAATCATTATCTTCACAAAGTTTGAGCTTTATATCTCCCAAAAGGTGCTAAAGGCGAAAAACACGTCAAGGAAGCTTGAATCAAGAAATAAAGGTAGTTTCTGATGCACGATTAGCGCCATCACTGAACAAATTGCTCAAAAAGGAAAGATTCCAATTGCTCAGTTATCTGCAAACCCCGAAAATTGCAAGAGGCCACACTAGAAACAAAAAGCTAAAGAAAAGGCAGAAGCAATTTCAGGGTTAATCAAGTTAAATTGGGAATAATACTGGGCATACATGGTAAAGTCACATAGTCAGAAGATGATTCCCAAATACGTCATTGATTCTGCTGAAAATATGGCGCCAGATCTTGCTAATTTTGTTTCTTGGCACAATTATAAGCTAAAGTCGGTCGACCGGCTCTTCTCAAGCAATGATGAATGCTTTCGCTATTAAGGAGCAAATACAGAAATAGTTAGATGTTATATTTAATTTTAGAAATAGTTTTATTTTATTTTTGTTTAGAAAAAGGATGGTCATTTAAACTGCATCCTGAATTTTTGTAATAAGTTATTTTTAGTTTTAGTTAGTAGTATTTAAACCCTTCTCATGCATTTAGAGAAGGGTCCAGAAATTTGTCAAAAACTTGTCCTCAGAAAATGCACTTTTGCACCCTCCGAGGAGGTTTTGATGAATGAATGGAACATGGTTTATTGGTATTTGCATTTGATATCTGCTACTGATGTTGCACTTCTGTACTCTTAGTGGATGTTAGATCAAGGAGAGATAAATCATTGTCACTTGAAGCTCATGAGTAGGACTAGTTATAAATGGTACTTTTATCTCTTAACCATTTCTGCTTATGTGTTAAAGTGATATTCAATTTTAGTTGTTTATATATTAATGTGTGAATGCCTGAGTTATCATTCGGCACTTTAGTACGGTGATAGCTATTTATTTATGGTTAATGTATGAATAGCTCATTATGTGATATGTTTTTCACAACTATTTCGTCTAACTTTTTTATACGAAGTGGTTCATTTTTATTGAATTCTTTTCTCATAATAGATGAATGATCTTTATTACCAGTTGTTATTTGAAATCCTTTTAGATCGCATAATAGAAGAATTACACACCGGGTTAGTATAGAATTAGATGTTTTCTGGTTATTAGAATACAATAGCATAGCACTAGATTAAATTTAGAATTATAACATCTTAATTAGGAATCATTAGATCAGAAACATCAAATTCTACACACACACCCATAAATTGGGAAACTGGTCCCATATCCCTAGTCGGACCCGCTATACCAAACAGATAAAGAGATGCCAACCAAGATCCGGACTGGGCGGGTATCCCCCTTGCTGTAGACCTGATTTTCGGGGCTTCAACAGTTAGCTATTGAACAATCTACTTTTGCACTTTAGTGCAGCTCTGCATTCAACTCATTTTCGAGCTCTTTCTGTAAATAGTTTTGTGATATAACTGGTATTTTTTGATCAACGAAGATGAATTCAGCCTTGAACCAAAACTGATCTTCCTAGGGGGCTGTAACGCTTGGGGTTCGGCCCAACCCAAGTTCCCAGTACCTCCTTCTTGTATTTATTTGTGTTTTTCTTGCATTCATAAAATAATTTCTGTTGTTTAGATTCAATCTTGCTTTATTACTTAGGTTGTTTTTGATGATTAAAATAGTTGTTCTTGCTTCAGGTTGATTAGTTAATTTGCTGCAATAATAGAAAAATGTCCACAAAAGGGCTACCAAGTAGGCTTTGAGCTCCTTTCTCCCTCCTTGGGACCATGAATTGAGACCAAAGCACTCTCGTTGCCACCAAAACATTGTTTTTGCTTTCCAATGCAATTGCTAGTGTGTGAATTCGAGTTGGAGAAGTTGATATCAGTTGTATTTACATGCTTGGATTTTTCCTTGTTTAGTTTTCATAGTTTTCTTGCATCATTTCCTGTCCATAAAAATTATGTTCAACACTTTTCTGTTTTTTTATGGCAGAATTAGGTTAAAATAAGTAAAACTCTGTTTTTAATTCTCCTTGAAATAGTTTGTAGAAGCAGGTGTGCAACTCACTCAAATACCATCTCAGCTTATCATCCTCTCATCCCCCAACCCGCTCCAATCCATTTCTCAATGTTTTCTCCACTCATTGACCACACTTTCCCAAACAACCCTACTTTCTACGTTTTTGTGCAAAATCACTTTCTTATCCTTTGAACCAATCTAGCTGTCACCTTCATGTTTGATCTTCATTGACAGAGTCCTAGACCCTATAACACCCTCATCCAACCTTCATTTTGCATTTCCCACAATTTTGCCTCCTCCAAACCTCCAAAAATCACTTTTGGCCTGCTCCTGTAGAACTTCCTGTTGAATTTCCTGTAGATCCCGTGTAGACTTCCTGTAGAAGTTCATGCACGTGATTTTTCAAAATTTGATTGCAATGGAATTCTCTAGAAGGGTGCTAGGGATTACTTAGTCCTCTCCACACCTTCTTCATCATCTACAACAATCAAAACCATCTCCTTTCACCACCAAACCTCTGCGCAGTCAAATAGTTAAAACACAACCATAATAATTCTGCATAAAATTGCTCAAAAGTACAAAAAGATGGTTCTTCCACATTTTCCTTCAGAAATAGATTAAGTACATGCATTTTACCTTGACAATCATCCATGGCATCCATTTCAGTAGTTTTATCTCTTTTTTTCAAAAGTAGGGTTAGTGGGTATAACTAGGGTTTGTTAGGGTTTGCATTTCCTTTCAGCTTTCATCCTCTTTCTACAAGTAGAATAGCCTCTTTTGAGTTAGCTTTCTTCCATCAGAATTAAAAGCTTCTTCTGAAAACTCATAGAAGTTGGCTTGAGCTCCTAGCGAACTTGTGTCAGCTGATCAAGTGATAGCCTACAATAAGAGCTAGTACTTGTGCATACAACACCGTCGCTTCCAAGTTTGTTACGAACTACCGGGTTGATAAAAGTAAAGAAGGAAGTCCCAGGAGTTGCAGCATCATTGCTGCAATACTAGAGCCCACCAATGTACTAGGATCTTGCTACAACTTTTGAATCAGCCTCCACACCTCTTCATCATTTTTCCATTTATCTCTTGCTTTAATTATCCAATCATGTTGGATAATATAAATGACACAAAGCAATGCTCCCACATTCTCATCCTTTCTTGAGAGTGCATCTCGAATAATGTTTTTCTTCCCTTGTTTGTAGATGATTTGAAAGTCATAACCCAACATCTTTGTGACCCATTTTTACTTCTCTTTTGAAAATAATATTTGTTCCAAAAAGTATTTAAGACTATCATGATATGTTTTTACCTTGAATTGTCTTCCCATTAGGTAAGGTCACCATTACTTTAGTGCATGTAGTACTGCCAATATTTCCTTCTCATAAGTAGATTTGTGTAGATAGTTTCCTTTGATTGGACGACTTTCAAAAGAAATGGGTCTACCTTATTGAACTAAAACAACATCAATTTCATTTCCAAAGGCATCAGATTCCACAATAAATGTTTTTGTGAAGTTTGGCATAGCTAATACTAATGCTTGGCACATTACCTCTTTAAGACATTCCAAGGCCCTAGTTGCTTCTAGAGTCCAAGAAAATGAATCTTTCTTAATTAAAGTTGTTAGAGGTGTTGTTATTCTCCCATAATTATGAACAAACTTGCAATAATTCTCTCTCAACCTGAGACATCCTTGAATATGCTTTATGGTTGAGGGGATTTTCCATTCATTGATGGCTTCATTTCTTTTTTGGTGTACCTTAACATGCTCATGAGATACAATATGACCCAAATATTCCACATCCTATACTCCAAAGAAACATCTGGATGCTTTTGCATATAATTGTTTCTCCTCCAATAGTTTGAGCACCCTATCAACATGTTAAACATGGTCCTTCCAAGACTTGTTATAGAGTAGTATATCATCAAAAAATACTAACACAAATTTTCTAAGGAGGGTATTGAAAATGGAATTCATCAAACATTGAAATTTGGAAGGTGAGGCTAAAAGGCATGACCGAAAATTAATAATGACCCTCATGAGTTTTCAATGTTTTTTCTAGAATGTCTTCAATATTAATTATAATTTAATGATATCCGAAAGGAAGATCCAGCTTGGTGAAGTAAATTGCTCCATGTAATTCATCCAACAATTCATCAATGATAGGAATGGGAAATTTATCTTTAATAGTCACCTTGTTGAGCTCCCATACACCATGATCCATACTTATTATGCACCAATACTACTAAAGTAGAGAAGTATTTTTGAGTATGTTGAATTATCCCAACCTCTAGCATTTTTGAAACCATACGTTCAATTTCACTCTTTTAGGAATAAGGATATTTGTAAGGCCTGATTTTTGGAGGAACACATTTTGGAATCAAAAGAATAACATGATCATGATAACAAATAGGTGGGAGGTCTCTAGGAGTCTCAAATACCTTGGACTGAATATCCAAGACTTTTTGGAGATTTGGAGAAATAAATTAATTTTATTTTTGAACCTCTAGTGACAATAACTGTGTAATTATGCCCCATTTTTCTTTATTTATAATATTTTTCATGGCATTAGAGCTAATTATATTTCCTAATTTCCCTACTATACCCCTTAATTAAACTTCCTTTTCTTCCTAAAAAAAATCAAGAAATGTTCTTGAAAATTAAAATCTATTACCCCCAAAGATTGTATCCATTGGACTCCTAGTACAACATCAGCACCACCTATTGGAATGGAAAGAATTAGAATATTCAATACATATTCCCCCATGGTTAAATTTATATTATGGTAGTTCCTAGAGAAATTTCTAGTTCCTCCATTTGAAACCTTTGCTTGACACTCTGGTGGTCGATATAGGATGAAATTAAATTCCTTAGCTATCTTACAATGAATAAAATCATGGGTATTACACAAATCAATCAACACTATTACATTTTTATTCTTGATATATCCTTCTATCTTGAGAGTTTGAGGAGTGGTAATTATTGCCAATGCATTACAAGATATGGTCAGATTCATTTCTTCTTTCTATGGGTTTGGTTCCTGTTAGCACTCCAGAAAGCTCTCCTAGGTTGTAGCTAGGAGATGCCTGGAAACATATCAATCTTCAATATCGTTCTATGAACTATTGGAATGGATTGGGGTTTGGATCAAGTCAGATGACTGTTTCAACTCTGTTTTTACTCAAGACATGCATGAACACCCTCAGCTTGACAAGGATTTCAACCACCAATGCTTAATAGTTTATAGATTCAATGAATAGATGGAGAATTCTGACTGTACCAGCAGATACATAAATAAACACATATGAATGGCTAGCTACAGAAAGTAAATGAAGCTTACAATTCTAATTTATCAATGCGGAGATAAGATGATAGTTATCTGGCATTCGACATAGAAGAAAACATGAATAACATGTTGAAGTGCAAGCTTAGAATAGAGAAGAAGATGGCATTTGAACATGTAACAACAAAAGAAGCTTGTATTACTAGAATGAAGATGAGAAGCTGGGAGGAATAGACTATCCACGGTCTCCAAAAGTTGAACCCTTGACACTTTGAACTTTAAACCATTTATAGGCTTTTTATAACGCCCTCGAACCTCTAAGGCTCGAGATGTCTTAATCTATTTCGTCTATCTTCTTAACTACTTAATGCCATCACTAGACAAACATGAGCTCAAAGGTCTCTTTTTCTAACAACAAAGTAACCAAATTCTGGTAAGTTTGTCATGCTTTCAGGTGGCTCACTCATGCCAGTGACGTTCCATGACCATTTCTGTTGGTTCGGATGTGTCATTCTGTTGTTTTTTCCCCTTTTGGCCATATATTCTGTTATTTCAGTTCAACTGTCTGATTGTCAAAAAACACTGACAGAGCCAACAAATTTTTGTTGGCATTATGGCATAGGTTTGGGGCTATGGCACAGGTGTTGTCCTTGATGGCAACTATCTTTGGTAACAGATCTCAGTTAAGGCACTCAGAGAGTAGAAAAAGTCATATAAACAGGTTCATCTAGACGAAAGCGCGTATACACGCGGGTTATACAGTACAAAAGCGCGTATATGTTGGGGATCATTATTTTGGTCCATGGTAGTTAGATCTTGGAACTTGAACCTATGTTTTGGACCATGGCATCTCGTCCGATGTGTTGATCCCTAGTTTTGGGTTCATGGTATTGAAATGTTATGGTTTTGGACCATGGTATTGTGGAAGGCCTAAGGCTATAAAAGAGGAAGGAGATCTTGTGACAAATTACCATCTGAATTATAATTGAAGATCTGATAAAGTGCTAGAGCCGGTATATTGGGTGGTGATGCAGATCTGGATCTGAAGGAAGGTGGAACATTAGCGGAAAAGGAAGGATAAGTTCTATTCATGGGTCATAATCTTTAAACTTGAATGATAGCATCTTTGTATGATTTTGATCTGCTAGATGTGGCGCTTGCTTGATATATGAATCTGATAATCTGGGTTAATTAGTGACTGAATATTTGGAAGAGTGTGTTATCCTTTATAGATCTGTACGCAGGTTCAGTGAAGTGAAGGTGCCTACACACGCAGTTTCAGTGAAGTAAATACGCGCATACGCAGGTTGTTCCATACACAGATGCGTACGCACGCAAGTTTCAGGCTGGTGAAATAGCGTATATGCCTTAAGTTGTGATCTAGCTGCTTCTGTTTATTGCTGCTATGTTTTGGGTTCTGTTTCTGTTGTGTGGTTTCTGGTACTATGTTCTGGGTACAGCTGTCAGAGAAGTATCTACTTGTTTCAGATCTAGTTGGTGAAAAGGATATTGGTTGATTCTTGATGATTGTTTGATGTTCATGGATCCAGTCTGAAAATTGATGAAACGTGGTCCCTGGAAGAAAGAGAAGGTTGTAGCCTTATGTAGGCCAGCACCTACAGACTAGTATCTTGGCTAGTGCAAGAGCTAAGGGGGTTGTAGCTCCCTTCCAGGAGAAGATGGAGAACGAGAGAGAGAGTTGTAGCTCTCTGTAGGTTGCAGCCTACATACTGGTAAAAAGACTGCACTAGTATCTTGTAAAAGAAGTTTTCTAATTGAAAAGAAGATAGAGACGAATTGCAACAGGTGGTTTTCACCCACATTGGGTTTCCACCTTATATCTTGTGTTCTTGTGTGTGACTGTCTTTCTGCTCTATTTTACTGTCTCTGGTTACTGTTATTTGATTCTGCATCACAGATTAATAATGATCATCAGAAAGATTAAGTAAAGTAAAATATTGTTTTGTATACGCAGGTTTCCTTCTGCATAATCGCGTATATACGCAGGTGCATTAAATTGAAGTAGCATATATCAGTTGTTTTTAAAAAGGAATAATTATCTTGATAATACTGATTCGCCCCCCCCTCTCAGTATTCTTTCCAACAATTGGTATCAGAGCAGGTCCTTCTAAAGAAGCTTGATCGCTTGAAGGAAGATCTTTCATCATGAGCAACTACGAGACGGAAGCATCAATCAGGCCACCGATGTTTGATGGGACAAACTTCGTATATTGGAAGGTAAGAGTTACTGCCTATCTTCAATCTCTGGGTACTGAAGTATGGGATATCATAGATACAGGGTATACTTTTCCAGCATGAACTCCCACAGGTCCGGTTGAAAAGAAGAAATATGAAACAAATGCAAAGGCGGTCAATACTCTATTGGGATGTCTATCACAATCTGAATTTGTCAAAGTCATGCAGTATAAATCAGCTAAGGAAATATGGGACAAGATTGTTCTGAGCTATGAAGGAGATGAATAGGTAAAAAGGGCAAAACTCCAAACTCTTAGAATTCAGTATGAAAATCTCAGAATGTATAATGATGAAAGTGTGGCTAACTATTTTCTTCGTGTAGATGAGATTGTAAATTGTATGAAAAATTTGGGTGAAGAAGTAAAGGAGGTTGT
>APFE030242624.1:0-20718 GCA_000404065.3 Pinus taeda
TTTTTAGTTTTTTGTCTTTTTTTATGTATATTTTTATATTTGTTTTTTTTAAGTAATCAACATTTAAAAAAAGAAAAACAAAACAACTTGACAATTCATTAAGTAATCATAATTTAAAAAAAAATAGGCATAAGAAATTTTAAAGTGTGAAAAATAAGCCCTCTAAAAAAAAGATATCATGCATCAACACGTTTCAAAATCAACATGAAAATCACTAACATTTAAAAACAAATATTTTATTTGATACATAAGAAAATTTGAATTGTCAAAAATGTGCTCCCAAAAAAAAGAATTGTATTTTGCATCACCACTTTTCAAAATCAGGTCACATTTTTACTACTCCTATGAAACGGGTAATCATATTAGTTATTTAAAGTGCCAAAAATTATGTTCTAAAAAAAATATGTGTTATGCATCGCCCCTTTTCAAAATCGGTTCAATTTTTTGCTATCTCTACGAAACGGGTAACAGTATTAGTTCTGGTTTTTAAGTTTACATTGTTGTAAGCCTCCTCGTGGATGCCTTGAATAGGAAGCTAGGGATATTTGAACAATATGGGGGTTTGAATGCAAAGGAAAAATTAAAACAAGGATCAAAAGATTCAGGAGAAATAGAGAACCAATCGAAGAAAGGACCAAAAGAAGATCAACCCAATTCGTGTGTCATGAACCAATCACAGTCCCTGTTTAAAATGGAATACAAAGTCGATAGAAAGTTGTAATAGGTGAGGTCGACACTCTGAAGCTAAATAACTAGTTGCAGCAACTAGAAGTTTATTTCACTGCCCATCAGATCAAGGAAGGGAAAATGATCTCATTCATGTGGCTAAAATTAGGGGCCATGCACTGACTTTG
Organism: Pinus taeda; assembly: GCA_000404065.3. Lineage (NCBI taxonomy): Eukaryota > Viridiplantae > Streptophyta > Pinopsida > Pinales > Pinaceae > Pinus > Pinus taeda. The sequence continues at coordinate 855 of APFE030242624.1, forward strand.
TGGGAGAGCCACACAAAAACCCTAAGGTTAGAGGGAGAAACTCCAATGAATAAGTGGGAGGATTTCAAAACCCTCATTACGTCACAATTTTATCCCATTGGGTATGTCAAGGACTAGTGGATTCAGTGGGATTACTCTAGGAAAAAGTCGGGCCAAAGCATGCAGGAGTACACCAAGGAATTTAGGAAGATGGATACAATGTTAGGTATCTATCCAAAGAACATAGATGCAATCCTAAAGTATTTGGGGGGTCTACACAACCATCTATGTGAGCAATTGATGTTGTTCAAGCCCAAATTAGTGGACGAGGCTTTCATAGAAGCCCAATACCTAGGGAATATAGGCCTGAAGAGAGTGCAATCAAGTGGATCAAAGCAGAAGGAGCAACAAGAATATTCTATGGTGGGGAAAAAAGAGAAAGGGGTACATATAAAAAGATGAAAACCACATCGTACCAATGTAAAGAACTTGCCAACCACTACAACATTAATGGCCATACAGAGGAGAAATGTTGGAATTTGCATCTAGAGCTAAACCTGAATTACAAAATGAAATATAACAAGAAGAAGAATTTCATGGCCACTGATTTGAGAAACCAAGTTGAAAGAAGATTGGATGTGGATGAGAAGATCGTTTGTACATTAGTACAGAAGGAGGTGAATCAGACTAGCCTTCAGCAACAACAAGAGAAAGAAATGACAAAAATCTTCCATATAAAAATATAGGTTGAGAAGATAAATATTGATCCTTTATTTGACTCAGGATCGTAGGTCAATCTCATTGAAGAAGAGCTGGTCAGGAAGATGGAGCTGGAATGTTGTGATCATCCAAACCCATATCAATTAGGATGGGTAAATAAGGATGCATATTTGAAGGTAGTAAAACAATGTAAAATTAGATTCGCTACCAGTGTTGATTTTATTGATGAGGTATACCTAGATGTGGTTCCCCTTCATGTATGTGGATTCCTGTTTGGGAGTCCATACATGTGCATGCATGATGCAATATTTCTGAGGAGATACAACCATTATCGACTCATTAAGGATGGAAAGTATTTCATCATCAATGCACACAAAGGTGAGTCGAAAATCTCACTGATAAGTCCCAACCAAGTCAATAAATTGATTAGTTCCACCAAGAAGTATGGTTTATTTTTTTCTAGAGAAAATCATTCTGAAGAAGATTCAATAAGAGGCAAGGCATCAGTGGAGGAGTGTACTAAGAAAAAAAACAATTGGAGGAGTTGTTACAAGCATACAAGGATGTCTTTCAAGAGCCTAAAGGGCTACCACCTAAGAGAGAAGTGGAATGTGACAACCCTAGTGAAAATTCCATGTAATAAAAGTTAAAAACAATAACCACAGATGAATGAGACATTTATTCCAAGAATAATGTTGGGTAGGACATCATAGGGGGTATTCATTTGGTTGTTTATGGCTAAGGAAGTTGGCAAAGGCAATGCATAAGGCTTTGGAAACACAAAATGGCATTTTTGGAAAAATTATTTATGAAAATAATGGAAATTAGGAGAAAAGGGAGGTGAAAGGTCACAGGTTGCATGTGAGGAGGAAAATGAAGGAAAATTCAAGGAAATTAAGAAAATAAATGCCTCGTTCATAAAAAGGCTTCTGAGGATCAATTGGTAACCTTTTGTTAGTTCAGTTTTGGAGTAATCTGAATATTCTCTCTCTCGTACTCTTGGATAGTTAGATTTTTTTTGGACCAATTTGGCATTAGAGCAAGAAATCCAAAGAAGGCAAGAGGAAGCAAAGATCAAGTGGGGAAAGGCAAGATCAAGCAACTACAACAAGCTTCATTGCAGGTATCAACTCACATGTGTATTTTCCTAGCTAAATTTTTCTTTTGTAGCATTGCATGTGGTTGTTTTCTATCATGGCATGGGTTTTTCTAGGTGGAACTTTGTTTTCCACCCCAGCCTTTTCATTTCTAGATAGCCATGGTGTGATGGGTTTCTCATGTTTGGTTGAGTTGTATTACTGAATGGATTTAAGTTGAGTGAGGTGGATCTCCAAAATGATAGAACACATGGCCTAGCAACCCTTGAACCGGACTGTGGGTTGTGGTAAAGCTAGATTTTTTTTTGCCTATATATATTAATCCCTGTATATATATAAACATATAACAATTATTACATATCGAGACTCTGTCTCTCTGGCCTGATCTTCCGACTACAATGGCCTCTAGGTATAATCTCTACCCGTAGGCTTAAATCTCACTCTAACTAATGAGGGCTCTCTCTAACTTCTTATTTTATAACCTCTGTCTTTGCATTTTAGGCTTACATTTATACAAAGGGATTCTAAAACCAATTCCTGGTTTAGATCCATAAACTCTTTCACAAAATGCTAAAATCACTTCCTCATCCCTAAGGATCCTCTCTAATCCTCAAAATCATGAACTAACTCCTAATATGAGTATTTACAATTAATTCTCAATCCTCCAAATCTCTCACCTATCCTGATTCTCTCATGCTCTCCTACATTCGAGAAAATTTACAAATATGTCCCACCATAGTCAATTTAATCCCTGCTCTAACTTTTCTCATTAAAACCACTCAAAACATTAATAATTACATTTAATTCACACTTAGGAACACAACTTCCTTGAAAATAGAATACCCCTATGTCTACTATAATGAAATGATTTTTCTTGGGCTTAATGCTCCTGCATCAAGTAGGCGATTGATTGATAGTTGGAGAACCTAAGGCTTTCCAACAAGCAATAGATATGATACACATAGAGGATCCTTTGTTAATAAAAGTACAAAACACTCATTTTTTTTTTTTACAAAAATTGGTATTTGCAATGCTAGTTGATGTAGTAGTCTAATTATATGACTTTGAAGATCAAATATCATAATATTAGAATCCTAAGGATCTATTGCTCCAACAGCTTAGAAAAGTAAATTTATTTATGTTGGACATGTTTGCAACACCTACAGAGCTCACTGCTAAAGGATACATCACTGGGTCTTCAACAATGTTGTAGTTCTGAGCAGCTCTAGCATGATGGTTGAAAGCTAATTTTCGAGAAACAACTTTGAGAGGTGGTTGAATCATCATGTCAAGCTTTGGTTCCTCAATCTGTAATGGTTTAGAAGTAGGAGGAGGAACTGAACTAGAAGGTTAATGAGATGAACTAACATCGTTTCCATTTACTACAAGACCCTTAGATCTGTAATGTTTTGATCTTGATGCTACCATAACTTGCTGTGAAGACATCATCATGATATCTGCCAATGTGGAAGAAGAAGATGGATTGTTTGAAACCATTTTTTTGTCTTGATAGGGAAAATGATCCTTCAAACCAGTAATAGTTGGAGAACCATTTAAAAAATTAGTAACCTCTAGCCAATGTGGGAATTCCTTTGTATAATGATATTCATTACATATAAGGAAAGGATAACGAGGTTTCCTTTTCTCATCAGTAGGTACATTTTAAGTCGGCTTCTCTTTCCCTTTCCCTTTATTTTTACCTCTGAATAGTTGATTCTTGCTAGTAGATGATTCTATTTTATTAATTTCAGAAGTAGTTTCCAGATAAAGGTTTTCAGTGGATGAATCTTGTATATCCAAAGTCTGAGTGATTTTATAATTATTCTTTTTATCCATAGACTAAAGGTTGGCATAACCAATTACACCATCGGTGGTGTTAAATCTGGTAAGAGTTGAATTTGATTGATCTAAAATTGTTGCGCGAGGTAAATTTGGGATTTTAGTTGCACAAAGTGCCAAATTGGGTATAGACTAAGTCTAAGTACTAGGAATGAGAAACTACCTGCTCTTTTGTTACAAAACCTCCTTTATCAACATCCTTGGTAATATTGAGAAGCAATGATTTTATAAACCATTCATCCAAAATTGCATCTCAAATAAAAACCTTGACTAATCGATGCCTACATCTCCATTCATGTATATGATCTGAAATGTAAGTAGATTTTGATTATTTTAGGGAAGTCAAAAATTTAGTACCAATGTCATATCAAATTAATAACAGAAAATGTGTTAAAAATTTTATTGTTCAAGAGTTCAAATTATGGAAAGGAGCATGAGGTAACTCAATGTACCTTTTTTCTCCTGAATCGGTTAAAGCTCATTGGAAAAGGCTTAGTCTAATACAATCATTGATCAATTAATTCGATGCACACCAAAGATGATATGTCATAACTTGATTTGATGGGTCCTTTCATTATTCTCCTTCAAACTTTAGTATATCACTCAATAACATGGAAGTAATCATTTTCCAAAAAGGATAATAATAGATATGATCATTCGTTAGTTGGGATAAATCTAGTAAATCTAAGGCTACGAAGAATGGTAACTGTTGGTTGGGGTATTGTCGTGGGTTCTGATAACCTTGAGGGTTAAGTCCAACCAATGTAGGAGGATACCCAAGATATCCTAGAATAGCTTGTGTAGTTGGTATTTACATTCCTCCAGGGTAACCAGGGTGAATCCTACCAGGATTTAGTTGAACAAGAACATGATAGGTATGATGAGGGTATGGTTGACTCTAGAGAGGCGAAATTTGACCCATTTCACCTATTGTAGCTGATTTTTGCACACCTAAAGGCCTTTATATTTGATGAAATAAGGTCCAACAAGAAAAAATGAAAGTCCTATGAGGGTTACAATAGGTCAAGGATTGTTAATAATTATAGATTGAGTTGTTTCATCTTTAGTGACAGTAAGTACTTAAAGTTGAGACTCTGCACCTACAGTATATGTTGCATCTCATTATTTTTCAAATCGTTGGATTGCTAGCAACATCTTTTATTGCTCTTGTACTTCATTTTTTTCTTTGTCTACTCTTATAGCTGTAGTGGGACACAAATTAATGTAACTACTACAAGGGATATTAAAATAAGATAACAGAAAACATCCCTTCTGAATAAAGGATAATGGGCATTTAAAAATACTAAAGAAAGGAAAACATGTGTCTTTGAAATTGAAGCCAACATCTCATTACTCATAGCAACAGCTTGGAGCTTTATTGAAAGATTTTTGTCATCCAAAAACTAGATACTGGAATGACCACTAAAGCTATTAAAAATAGAGTGCACTAATTGTAAATGTAGATTGCGCTTTGTTGGTGATATGAGCATTGAAATTACTAGAGAGTTGGCTATTCATTTTCCTTATAAGATATGTATATTGTTTTAAGATAGAAGTGAAAGTCCACAAATTTTGAAGTTGTTGAAAGTATTAAAATGAATATAGAAAGGTACTTATATGTGAAGTTTCTATGGGCTAGAAAGCATTGATACTCTTCCATTTTGGACATATCCTTGATCTACATCAAAGCTACACAAGAAGGTGATGTTGTGCATGTTTCATTTCATTGGGAACATTATCAGTCCTTGAATACTATTATCTTGATTAGATTATGGCATATGGTCACAGATCCCCTTGCTTCAATATGACCAGCGACTAAAAAAAAGTTTTCCAGGCCATGGTATTTACATTCCAGAAAATGTAAACTATCCAAAATTTAATTTGATGGAAATTTAAGAATACTACAATTATCAATGCAATACTTGTCTTTAATAAATATTACTCTTTGTAAAATTATTAAGATGAAATGTACATTTTGAACACATGAAGGCTAATTTCAAAATTCCACGATATGGTGGGTTTTGTGCAAAAGGACCCATATTGAGTTATACGGGGAATTTTCCAAGCATTTGGGGTGCTTTCAGAGATTTCACAGGTTCGTTCAATGCTAGTTTTTGTAGAAATACTTTGAAAATGACTTATTTATGTTGGAATTTGATTTCTCTTTTGACAATTTCCTCCCTAGAAGAGACTCAAAGAGATACGGTCATTAGAGTTGATTAGCATTAAATTAGAGTCATTGTTGGAACAATTCCTCCATTGATTGGGTGATGGTTTCTATAGGGAAAGATAAATTAGAAATGGTTCTTCCAACAATTATTTATTTCTAGAAAATCTCACGTTTCATATACTTTACATATATATAAATTGCAGAGAAAACCAATCCACGATTATGTTGTGCAGTGTTTAACATTCTTTGGAAGCAATAGTATGTCCTCCAAATCTTACATGAGCATCAAAAAGTTATTTGTGAGGTTGTGAAGCCTTTAAAATGTTGACAAGAGCTATTGTTACTTGAAGGGAATTTGAATTCATGTCACTCTTTGGGTAAAAGTGAACCTCGTTGTTCCTTTATTGCTACTAGTGTTAAAGAAGTTGGATTTTTTTTTTATAGAAATTGTTGATAACGAAGATGTGAGACTTCAATAAGAACTCCATAATAAGTTGGTTTTTGTAGACATCACTTTTATATGGTGGAGAAACAACCCACCTCGAGAGTAATAAAATACTGATGTATCTATGTTCGAGTTTTCCAATGTGGGTTCTGTTGTGAAGCATTGTAAAATCGAAGTAGTTCCTGACATGTGGGAAATTGAAGGACTACCTCTCTAATTATATATTTTTGTTTTGGTCTTTAACATATATATTTTTATTCAAATGTGTCATAGTTTGGAAAATATGATGGCCTGGTAGAGAAGTTGATTGTTTGAACATAAGAGCTTGCAATATTTTTCTAGTGAATGGTAATCCAATGCTCAAGAACACCGAATTGAAAGTATATAAAAAATAGAGATGAGTTTTTGAATGGAAAGGGGACACATACCCAACTTCCAATCATAATATATACATGGGCTCCATTTTGCAGAAATTATGTAGAGATTTACTCTAAAATGTTACTTTGTTTCTCCAATAGAAGAGTTGAGCATAAAAATAGTGATATGGAGTAAGAAATTCAAGAAGAACAAGCGGAAACAAAGTATATGTAAAACCCCCAGAGTGTTACACCTACTCTTGATACCTCTAATTGACCATAATGAGACCTTGGATCCTAAAATGGTCGATAGTCTCTTTTTTTGTGTTGATAGAAGTTGGTAGAGCTCTGGATATGATTATCAAAGCTTTATTACAATATTTTCCCCTTATTTCATCCAATGAAAGACAATGGTTTCACTTGAATGAAGCTTTGCACCAAGGATGCAACTACATACATAGTCATTTATGAAAAAATAGGTTCTCATAGAGAAGCCTATTTGTAAATATTGACGGTCAGCAGTACCCTGGCCTCAAATCAGAGAAATTTTGTCAACATGAGATGTCTAAAGATTATCACAAGGAGTGCTCCTAGAAGTAGTCTAGCTAAATCCCCTCACTTACAAATCAACTAATGACATTAATTACGAGAACACCCTCCATGACTTACATAAACCGCTATGAGTAGTCCCATAGGTAGTATCAGATTTTTGAAGGCTATATGTAGTGTTGTCAATGCATGCATAGGTATGACATTGGGACCTAAAATGTACTCGTATTTCTCCTCTAACTTGTAAAGGAAATGGGGTTTTTATTTTTAAAGGTTTTATATATATATATATATATATATATATATATATATATATATATATATATATATATATATATATATATATATATATATATATATATTAAACTACTATTTTGTAATTAAATTATTTAAAAAAAATTATAAAAAGGGAGAAACAGATCTTGAAATTGTTTCAAGAATTAGTTAGTATAGTTAGGTTGGGAGGCAAAAATAAAATCCCAAGAATTAGAGTTTGACTCGCGTTCAAAGTCCAGTCCTCATGAGTGGGTATTGTAATCCAAAAAGATCTCTGGAGCCTAAATAATTTATTACAGTTTGATTCTAGATTTGGGAAGTTGCAACCATTATTTTTCTTGTCATTTCTCAATATTCATCCATGCATTTTCTTCTCCTCAACAATGTAAGATGCAACCAGTGCTTAAGTTTAACTTTTAATGGATTTAATTAATTGTATTCATGACAATTAATCTTGAAGCCCTTAATGGGCGCTCTACATTGAGGAATCCCATTCATATTTTCTTAATCTTGCATTATTATTTCTACATTAATTTGTATTCATATTATTAAGTGCCAAATTCAGACTCTATTTTCTATTCTTCTTCAATCCACTCCTCTAGTCTAGCACTCTATAACTCTCAGAGTTTCTCTGGCCATTCTATTTTAGAAGGATAGAGTTTCCAGAACTAGAAGTTTTGGTTACAATCGTTCATGGCTGATACTTCCAGCCACTAATTTTAAATATTTTTATCCAACTTCAAAATGTCTTGGGCACTCGTTCCCCATAGCCAGGAACTATCTCCTGAGGTAGAATGTTTTTTGGCACAGTTTGTTAGGTCCCTATAATACTAGTGATTCCCTAATTACTATTGTAATTGTAGCTCTTATTGTTATTATTGTGCCCCTATTATCCTCATACTTTTATTATTGTACCCCATAGAAGCCCACTATTGTTAATGTTATGCCTTTATATTATTATTGTTATGTTGGCTTTTATTACATTGTGACCCCTTAGACTCCTATATATAGAAAGGAGGTTTTGTCATTTGTATCATCAAAGAATTATTCATTTGTATAATTTAAAGGAAGTTTCCCGCTCGAAGAGAATGATTTTGAAGTCGTTGATATATCTTTTCTTCTGTTTTATGAGCTGGTTACATAACATTTTGTGTTAGAGCTTTAGATTCTAGGGTTTCGCTGCTCCAAACAGGCCATCATGGATTTGTTGCTATAAATGTTTTTATATGATGTTTCACAATATGAAATTAAAACCCATTTGATCTAAAATCACGATGAACCTCGAGTCCAAAATTTCAGATCTTTGCTCACTATATGTTCAGGGATAGGATCCAAGGAAGTTATAATTTTTGCAAGGTCCCAAATTATATCTCAAACAGACGATCTGGGGAAAATCGTCATAACGTTCTCTTTGAGAATCATATTGAAATTTCGTAAAACATTATAGAAAGAGGATGGCCTATATATTCCTTTGTATCAGTTTCAAGTCCTAAGGTCAAAACAGTGACATGTGGAACTTCGTACAAATTTTCTCTACTGAACTAGTCTATAATTAGGTCATTGTGGGAGATTTGACATAACTCTTCGTCGGAGAATCCAATCTTGATCAGAATTGTGGGGTTGGAAAGAGGACTCACAGGGCTAACGCAGGACACAATTTTAGACCTTGGAGAGCCTAAATTACAGATATACAATAGATTTAATATCAAGTTCCTACAAAGTGAAAAACGATGTGTAGTTCTTTTAAATTTTTGCATAAGTTTCATTTCAAAAATTAGTTTGAAGGAATTCAAAGGGAATAGTGAAGCATAGCTATCATAATTTATGACCCAAACAAATAAAATGGAAACACCTAGTAAGCAACCTAAAAACTCTAGCATGACTCATGAAGAAGAGGAAGAAATGCAACATGATATATCAAAATTATGAGACTAAGTGCAACAAAATTCACTCTCACAAAAAGTAAAAAGAGCTAAGATGGATGGTTTAATGAAAGGAGTGGAAGCTAATATGGATGGCATGGAAGCTAATATGGATCATTTAAAGAAAGACATGCAAGCTAAGATGGATGGTTTAAAGAAAGGCGTGGAAGCTAAGATGAATGATGTGGAAGCTAAGATGGACGATATATAAGAAGAACTTAAAGGAAACATCCAAGATTTGAAGATAGATTTCACAAAGTTTTTGGAAGAAATGCTTACTAATGGTGAAAGTGTAGTAAATGAAACTCATGATGAAAACAAAAGAAATGCTAGTCATGGTTTATAGGCTTTAACGTTAGATTCAAGACCCGCATGTTCCAAAGATCGATATGAGGAAGTTTGATGGGGAGGATCTCGTAACATGGATACTGCAGATGGAGCAATATTTTGATCTCCATAATGTGAAAAACACACAAAAGGTATGCATTGAAACTTTATATTTTGAACCAACTTGGTTTGTATGGTATCAATGGATTTTCTTTTGCTAAAAAATTGTCACTTGGGGAATTTTTACAGAAGAAATAATAGCACATTATGAGGATGCAAAAAGAAACTCCTTTTTTAGCCAATTGATAAATCTAAAAAAAAGGGTTCAATGATGGAGCACATTGAGGACTTTCAAAAATTGAATATAAGGGTAAAATATATTCCATAGGAGAATAGGATTAATGTGTTCATATGGACTTTAAAGGATAACATCCAACATGAGGTTCATCTTTGGGAACCTCATTCATTGGAGAAGGCATTTAGGTTGGCAAGAAAAATGGAAATCAAAATTATGGTAACAAAGAAGCCTACCAATCACAACTATAAATATGGAAGTTTTGTTTCCCCTATCCTTCCACAACCTACAAGGTTGAAACCACAACAATTGGAAGAGAAAAGAGAAAAAGGGCTTTGTTACAGTTGTGATAGAAAATAAACTAAAGGGCATAAGTGTGTAGAGAAGATCTTTTTTTACATAGATTGTGAAGAAGAGGAATACAAGGAACATGAAACGTTACAAGAAGAGGATATACACCTGGAACAAACCCTAGAGAAAGAAGAATGAATCCAAACATATCTTGTAATGAATTGGCTAGAATTACCACTCCTCAAACTATCAAGATAGAATGGCATACCAAGAATAAAAAGGTAATAGTGTTGATTGATTCGGACAGTACCCATAATTTTATTCATTGTAAGATAGACAAGGAATTGAATTTCTTCCTATATCCAGTACCACAGTGCCAAGTGATGATTGCAAGTGGAGGTACCATAAATTTCTCTGGAAAGTTCCATAATATCAAGCTATCCATGGGACAATATGTATTGAATATCCCAATGCTTTCCATTCCAATCGGTGGTGCTCATGTTGTACTAGGAGTCCAATGGCTACAATCCTTGGGTACAATAGATTTTAATGTTCAAGAACTTTTCATGAATTTTTTTCGGAAGGAAATGAAGTTGAGTTAATGGGTATCATAGGAAAGCCAAGAAAGATAATCAGCTCTAATGGAATGACAAAGCTTGTAAAGAAACAAAAATGAGGCGTAATTTCACAATTATGTTTGCTAGAGGTTCCCACATTGAAATAATCTATTTCTCAAGATCTCCAAAAATCCTTCGACAACCATTCCAAGGTATTTGAGACTCCCAAAGACATACCACCTATTCATGATCATAATCATGCTATTAATTTGATTCCATTAACTATTCCTCCAAACATTAGGCCTTACAGATATACATATTCTCAAAAGAGTGAAATTGAACGTATGGTTACAGAAATGCCAGAGTCTAGTATAATTCAACCTACTCAAATTTCTTTCTCTGCTCCAATAGTATTGGTGCATAAGAATGATGGATCATGGCAAATGTGTTCAGATTATAGGGATCTCAACAAGCTCACCATTAAAGATAAATTTCCCATTCCTTTCATTCATGAATTATTGGATGAATCACATGAATCAATTTATTTCACCAATATGGATCTTCATTCGGGATATCATAAAATCAAAATGAAGATTGAAGACATTCTGAAAACAAAATTTAGAACACATGAGGGTCATTATGAATTTTTGGTCATGCCTTTTTGCCTTACCAATGCACCTTATATAACCTTAGAGGCTACATAGAAGCTACATGAGCCAAGCTAGGAAACCATGATTAGCTAAAAACAAAAATAATCCTTTCTAATTGTGTGAAAATAAAGTGAAATAATGATAATCAACCACTACAACTATTATTTTGGCATATTCACAAATAATGGCGAGATGCGTAATACATGGTCAAAGAAGTATGATAAAATTACTAAAAATGGTTGCTTGCAATGGTGCAAAATGTGACAATTTGGTGGCCTGACAATATGATTGGAAATCTTGTTAGGATCATTGATATGTGTGGATACCTTTTTATGATTATTGGTATTATTGAATACCTTTCATCAATATGATTTAGGATATATGATTTATTATGGTTCATGTTACAATTTATCATTTATGCTTGTTTAATAATATACTTCATGAGACAGATTACAATGATGATATTTCATTTATATATTAGTATATTGGATGAAATAGCCTACTACATATTGAGATCCAATGGGTTATTGTGGGAATTAATTCAAGGGGAGGGTTCTTGTCTCAATGAAGATGGGTATATGATCCTTAAGCTTACGAAGCTTGGCAATGGCAAATTCTTGTCAGAATGATCTCTAGAGTTAAATTGGGAAAATAAGTTGGATGAGAAATGGTTGCATTTTACTTTGAATTTTCTTTTTACGCTTGGAAATTCAATCTCAAGCAAAAATTCACCCTTGTGTGAACAAGGGAAAGGGTAAGAGATAGTATTGTGAAGATGTTAAACAAACATGAATTATTGGGACTTAGTACTTTAAATGCATTTGTGTCACGTTATTAGTGAGATAGGGTGTAAATGTGTCTACACCCACCTAGTCTATGTGGATTAAGAGGTTGGGAGTGTGCTAACAACTTGAATGGGTGATAAATATTAGTGTTCCAAGCTCCTTATACTATTTTTGTGTCCAAATGGCAAACATGCCACTACTATTCTTATTGTGATCACCAGTTGAAATTGGTAGTACAATATTTGTATGAGGGGGGTGCTACTACTATTATGGTTATGATTATTAGATGAGGGCAGTATTAAGATCAATACTCACCAGAATCCTATGGCATTTGGAGGTGTTCTAAAATGAAAACTACCATGTATATTCCACTCGAATGATTCATGATAAAAAATACTATTATATTCTAAAATCTTACACTATACATACTAACTTTCCTTCGATCCCAGGTGCAAAACAATGCTTCCACATCTTCATCATTTCTTGAGAGTGCATCTACCACAACAGTTTGCTTCTATTTTTTTATAGGATTTCAAAGTCATAAGAAAACATCTTTGTGACCCATTTTTTCTTCTTTTCTGAAGATAATCTTTTTTCCAAAAAGCATATAATACTATCATGATCTGTTTTTACCATGAAGTATCTTCCCATTAGGTAGGGTCGCCATTTCTTAAGTGCATGTAGTATTGCCAACATTTCCTTCTAATAAATAACTTTGTGTAAACACTTTCATTTTATTGGATGACTTTCGAAAGAAATGGGTCTTTCTTCTTGCATTAAAACAACACCAATTCCATTTCTTGAGGCACCACATTCCACAATAAATATTTTTGTGAAGTCCGGCATAGCTAAGATCAATGCTTGGCACATTGTCTCTTTAAGATGTTCAAAGGCTTTCATTTCGTCTAGAGTCCATGAAAATGCATCTTTCTTCAATAATGTTGTTAGAGGTGCTTCTATTCTCCCATAATTCATAACAAACTTGTGATAATACCCTATCGACATGAGAAATCCTCACAGATGTTTTATGAATGTGGGGATTTTCCATTGATTAATTGCTTTAATTTTTCAAGGGTCTACCTTAACACCTCCATGAGATACAATATGACCCAAATATTCCACCTCCTATACTCCAAAGAAACATTTGGAGCATTTTTCATATAATTATTTCTCCTCCAATAGTTTGAGCACCCTCTCAACAAGTTGAACATGATCCTTCCAAGACATGTTGTAGATTAGTATATCTTCAAAAGAAACAAACACAAAGTGCACAAGCTATGCCAATCAAATTGAACTATCAAAAGTATCAGAGTTATCATAAGTTTGAGTGCAGTGTTCCAGTAGTTACACAAGGATTTGTACTTGTTTTCAGTTACTAGAATGTCCTGTAGTTGACCACCAATGGTGCAATTGTTAGTTGAGATATTTCTCCACAAAATCAATGCAAATCATGACACACCATTTGTTTCTAGTATCAACAGTATTATTTTATCTTATTCACATTACACCTAGGTCAGTTCTAGAAGCCTCTTGGAAGAGATTAACAATTTGGAGAGCTCATGTAAGGAAGAATGTGGTCATCAAATTTAGGCATTATTTATGGGAAAACAAAGAAGAATATGGAAAAACTAAAATATGGGTTGTTTTTAGAACATCCCCATTCATTCTAATATATATAATTTCCTCCAAAAGTTGGGTAGATTGGGAGATATCCATGGTTCTTTTAGAGGGAAATTTCTAGTTGCGGTCATTGTCCAGCTACACGCAAGATGGACAACAAGTTACCATAGCACATCAGATCAATTTATTTATAAATGTTAGTTAAGAGAATGCATCAGATAAAGTTATTTTAAGATGGTTTCATGAAAGATAAGATTTATTTGATCAATTATTTAACTGAGGATACCAACAAATCAATTTTTTGTCAAATAAATCATGATTTAATAATCCATTTTGGGGAAAACAATTCCAAATCACCCCTAATATTTTATGTATAAACTTCTGAGTAAAAACAAACTTCAAAGGTCGTCAAAGGGGAAGTATAGTATTGATTTTTATATAGTAGCAACATCTAGAAGCTTGTCTAAACCTTTACTCCGTAATTTTTCGTTGATTAATGAAACCATCTTGTTGTTGATCATTTTTTGAGTTGTATAATCCTGCAATGCTCCCATCTAGGAAGGGCTCCCTATGTTGGGATACACTTGTAGAGTTATATAGTTTTCTACATGTTATTCATTTTATTTTATACACAATTATGTCATAGTTCAGTATTTTCGTTTACTATTCCCATAACTTTTACATTCCTACTTTTTTAATTTCATGTATAGTTAGATTTGTTCTAATAGTTTAAATAATGTAATTTCTAGATTTTTGTGTGCCTGTGTGGTGCAACTTTCAAGGCCCTAATGTGAGGAGTTTTCAACCCATGGACCCAACTAGTGGTCGAGAGAAAAAAGGGATGAAAGCTATGACTCTTGTGATCTTATTTCAGTCGTGTGCTGAGCGTGTTTGTTGTTATAAGAGTTATTGAGCCCCTTGGACCCTTTAAGATGCTGATGAATGGGATGATATTTTAAATTATTATTTACTATTTTTTTATGGGGCATGCAAAGGGTCAGTCCATTTTCCATCAATTTCCTGTAAATCATTTTTATAACAGAATGTTATATTTTCTTTTGATTTAGAACTAGTCAATCCTATTTCTTCATATATTTTTCCAACACCTCATTAATTTATGAACTCTCGATCTATAATTTAATGAGCAACAATTTAAGAAATTATATTTTTTATCACGTATGTACACATCATGAATCATACTATGAAACCACTATAGGGTAATTTATCTACAACAACGATAGTAATATGGAATGACTGTAATTACATGATATTTAAGATATGCAAACTTCATGACATACCTTTCTAGTAGGGTACCTACATAAGTGACATCTTACCAGGGAATCTACACACAATCACAATGGAATATATTTCCAATAGTACGTCGACATATGAAAACATCAGATGAGGGTGAATCACATCATAATATGACAAACCATATTAATCTTCATCAAGGGTTATTACAACTACCTGACCATCATCAAGAATACACAATATTATATCAATATCCATAGCATTGATAAGAATAGTGGACACTAAGTGTATACATAATATTATCCACACCATTAAGTACAAACCATGCTGACCATTATCAAATATTTATGAATTCTTCATAATCATTATCAACAAAATAAAGGTACCTATTAATAAATTCCTATACTCATCTTAATCTCAATAATCACATAGGTGTCTTGTTTCATCATACTCAATCATTATGTTGAACAATGTGTTGTCATTGATGTCAAAGTTAAGGAGTAGGACAAATAGTATGTTGTTACTCATGTCAAATGAATGTTTTCCCAACAATTATCAAGTAGAAAAGGAAAAACCTTGAAATAAGTTGTAAAGGAGGAAATTTGGTGAAAACTTCAAATTTGTTAAATTTTCTACAACGTTGAAAGGAATATTGTGTAGCAAATCAAATTGCCAATCGACATTGATTAGGTACTCCTTCCATTTGTTCTTAGTTTAATATAAAATAAGCATCTAGGTTTATAAAATCTATTAAGGTGTCTGGGCATTCACCAACCCTCCCCCGTGGACGAAATTGTAAGAGTTATATGGTTATTTGGATATTCGGTCTAATAGAAAAGTCACTTGTTTATGAATGACTTGAGTTAACTTATAATGTGATTTCTGCGTAAAACCCAGTGATCGATATTTATGGTATCAACTAATAGTCCTTTACTAAACCATTATTATATTAATTAAACTATAATTAAACTATATTAAATAGGTTTAATGATTCTAGGCATATGGGGTACCAAATGCTATATTGATTAAAAAGCTTGGTCTAATATGAGCATGGAACTAGTATGACACAATAATGATGGGTCCCATATCAAGGTATCATAATCCAGATTCGTTATTGGTAAATCTATTTATAAAATGCATAATGATCTAGCATGACATGGTAGAGATATTACATGATAAAAATATGATGTGGCACCACATGGATGAAAAGTGGCATTTGTTTTTGGCCTTTTTGGATTGCTAAACGGAAAATTTATGGATGACAAGAGGTAGAATTATATCATGACACATGGAAGAGGTATGACGTGGAAAATGTGAGTCCTTCCTCGGGTATCATGATGAGTAACTAATATTTGGTATGATGGAAAATAGGACATCAATTGAAAATCATGGAAAATATTGTAAATAGTTTGTTAGTTGATAGGAAAGGAGTAGTAGGGTATTAGGTGAATAACAATGCATGAGCCTCTAATATGTATAATTCTACTATGAACATTGAGGTCATAGAACATGGTCAAGTGGGCATGATTGCTTAACCTTGGAGCTAGTTAGTGATTCGGTATCTACGAATATCGGTAATGTGAAGAGTGTCCTAATTATGAAGGGATTAATATTAATCTCAAAGGATCCATGTTTAATATTAATCTCAAGGGATTAAGGATTTTTCAAAGAAATTATTTGAAATGTAGTCTCAGTACTTGGTCATCATCCATGTTTGGTAGTGTAGACCCTAGTGCTGAGCACTTACGAAAGGTTATCATTAGGGTCATTTTTGATATTCGTGTTTGCAACACCAAATTTATTAAGCCCATGGTTTAGCTGAAGGTTTTCTATGTGGCTCATAGTATTATCCCCATATGGAGCTCAAGGATTCTTTCAACTCTGATTAAGTTACTCTTATGTTTTTTCGGGCTAGATTTGGATATGTTCTATAAATATATTGAATGAGAAAGGTATGGTGTGAGTTATATTGATATGATTAATCGATCTAAAATAGATTAGAAGGGTGAAAAATGGAGAAGCCCAAGGATGGAATCTAAGGAGGATATGTAGAGTACAGAAAACATGTCTAAAAAACTAAGTGTAGATAAGAGTGGGTTTGGAAGCATGAAGTAGCTTGTTGTGCCCAATGAAAAGTATATTACAACAAGTAAGTGTAAGAAATTTTTAGTTTGGAATCAGTGCAATACATAGAATAGAGAAAGGATAATGTATACAGTCATGCAAAACAAAATAAATAAATTGTGTGTAGAATTATGAAGATAAAAAAAAGGAACAAAGGGGACTTGTGTTTCCTTTATGTTGGTGCCTATGAATTAACAAATGGGATTGATGTCTCCTATTTTTTTGTTCCTACAAAGGGACATAGGGGATTGGTATCTCTTGTAGGTTGGTGCTTATAAATTAATAGAGGTAATTAGTGTTTGTTATAGGTTGGTGCCTACAAATTAGTGTAACAATAGGTTTCTTCCTACAAAATAATGTAATTAGTAGTCTGGTGCCTAAAATATCTTTCATATAAAATATTTTTTTGTGGTTTTCTCCCATAAGGGTTTCCATGCATATATTTCATTATTTTTCCAACTTATGAGATTGATGCTCTATAATGTTTTACTATATTCAAATAAGTAAAAAATGTCATTACACTAATTTAGCCCCCCTCTCAATATAATTCTGAATTAGAAAAATTGGTATCAGAGCAAGTTCCTTCAAAAGATGTCTAACCACTAGAAGCAAAATATTAGAGTGACAAATGGATAGAAAGGATAATAGAGCCCTATCAATCGATGGAACAAGTTATTTTTTCTAGAACATAAAGATGACGACACCTGTAATATATTTTTTTGCTGCTGTATGGCATTTTGTCGTATATGGATATCAAGTTCTAGAGATTCCTTCGCAGGCACAAATGACAAAAAATATTTAGTCAATAATTCCAAAGAAATGGATTCCATCTTAAGTGGTCTTGTTGATTTGGTATTTGTCATTGTAATGCACTATGAACCTACCAAAGAAATTTGGGATAAGCTTCAACATAGCTATGAAGGATATGAAAAGGTAAAAAGAGCTAAAAATAAAACTTTTAGAATGTAATTTGAATGATTAAATGTGAATGAGGAAGAAGGAATCACAGTATTTTCCTTCAAGTACATGAATTTGTGAACATTATTAAAGGATTAGGTGGAAATATTGAAGAATCAGTAACTGTTCAAAAATGTTTTCGAATCTTTCCATTGAGGTTTAGTCCAAAGGTTTCATCTATTAAATAAACGAAATGTCTCAAACAACTAAAAATTGGTGAAATACATGGAATCCTCACTACATATGAGATGCTAACAAGAAAAGATACGCCAATATTAAAGGAACCTATCGTCACAACAATAAACGAAAAAAGGACATAAGCACCATAATCATTCCATTTCTAATTAAGATGAAGAATGTAATCAATTTGTGAGAAAGATGTAAAGAGGATCTATAACATATAAAGGTAATCCAACATTCAAATGTTTTAAGTGTGGCAGAATAGGTCATTGTGCTTCTAAATGTGCATACGAAAAATTAGAAGATAGTGATGATGAAAGATAATATAGAAATAGAGGAAAATTTCATAAAAATAAGAGGAGAAGATATTTCAAGAAGAAAATTTTCTATTCTAAGGAAGGTAGGGGCTGATCAGAAGACAATGGTGAGGATGTATATGATGATGATCGAGAATAATGCTGACTCATAGCCTTTGAGAATCATATATTAGATTCAAAAGAAAACGATGTTGACAGGGAGGTAGATCTTGAGGGTGAACTTGTTAATGTATTAAAAGAAATAAGAAGAGTGAAAAGAAAGAATACAAATATTAAGGGTCCATCAGAAAATGGTGAAATGAAAGATCGTGATTTTGATGAAGCATCAATCATCCTCCTAAATATAGAACTAAAAGAGCCCAATAAAACAAAAGCTACACTAATAGGTTAGCTTAAGGAAAAGTAAAGAAATTATTAGAAGCTAGGAGAAAAGTTTGTGTCCATAAGAAAGGATCTAGAGAAGGGAAATTCCTAGCTGAATCTGAACTTAAAGTTTGAAAATGGGACTAAATGATTAGAGAAAATTCTTAGCTAACAGAGATATCCCTTTATAAAAACACGTATTTATTTTGAAGAAGATCATGAGATGTTAAAACAAGAATTAAGCTCAAATACACCAGAAGAAGAAGAACCTAAAATTTATGTTAATTTTCTAAAGGTATAAAGAGTCAACACAAACAAATTCAAAAATGAAGCTGAGCATCATCAAAGACGTGACCCTATCAACACTTAAAATAGTAGCAAAAAGAAGGAGAGGACAAATAAAGATATAATCCTCAAATGAAAGAAAGTACCACCAGGAAAGTAAGTGAAGACCATTGAAGGCCCAAGAATGGATTCAAAAGAGGTTCTCCATCAAGAAGGCTCATCACATTCAGGTATCAAAATTATTTTATGGTTATTTCTTTTCATGTAGTAATTTTGGAGGGGTCACAATTCATTTGCTCCTCTATTGTATTATGTTAACTGTTACAAATTCAATAACAATGGTTATAAAGGAAGTGATTGTAATATAAACCCAATAAGGCCTCTAAAGAAAAACAAGAAACAAGAATTCACAAAGATAGAAGAAAGGAAGACAAGAAAAGAGGGGAATTTTGCTACATGCTCAAAACGAAGGAAATAAATGGTACATTTATAGTAGTTTCTCAAAGCAT
>APFE030242625.1:0-11418 GCA_000404065.3 Pinus taeda
CCCTTCCGGTACCTTGGAGCCTGCATGCCTCAATGGCAGGTTCTTCGTGTTCGACGCGAGGTTTTCATCATCGGCCTCTGATCAGATGACTCTACGGGTGTTCGACACCGACTCATTTATTCGCACACCGTGGATTGTACCTATAGTACCTTGAGGACCATCGTCATTATTGGTGGCTCCTCTCGCGTCTGTTAACAACTTTCATCATTGGCTGGTAATCAGACGATGTTCAAGCATGTTCGACTTCGACTCATGTATTCACATGTTTGGACTTGTACTTTGTTCAGGTTTGGATGGAGCACAAGACCCTAGTTCTAGTCTGTTGTGAACCAGGTTGCGATTTTGTGGATCATTATTACATGACTCATTGATGGATGGCTACGCCCATTCCTAAGTCTTTTAGGATGGCTGCGACCATACCTCTTATCATCATGGTCTCTTCAGCTGGGTGGCTGTGTCCATACCACAAACCTTCTTCGTATGTCTTTTGGATGGTTGCGCCTATGCCTAGACTACATGTAATCGAAATATCAGTTGTATCTACACGCAGATTCTCGGAGGCAGCTATATGTGTTATTGTAAAGCATTTCACCCCTCTCTCTCAGGCCTCATGCTTTAGGGGCATCTGTTACATAGTAATTTATCACCATTGGTCACCGTCCCTATTACCCCTATTTTCGTACATTGAAGGATACATTCCAGGACCTGTGAGCAGTGACATAGCCTAAAAACACTTGCATTATGTTCCCCTGAGTATGTACTTCATGTTCCCTGAAGACACCTTCTGCAAATTATCCCTGAAAAGTGCCCTTTTTCTATTGGCGCAGGTACACAGTGTCTTATCCGCGCCAACTAAGTTTGGTAATGATTTTTGGCAAACGCGCACCCATATGTTTTTTCCTTTCAGATCATGAAGTCTTTTGAGGGAAAAAATCCATCTGATAGAGGTCGAGAGTCATCATCTATCCTTGACATCTATCCTCAGTAGCTTTTCAATGATAATGTCGATCCACAATGGGCATCCTTGTGCATTGAATCTTCCTCCCATCTCCATTTATAAAAGTCTGTCCTCATGCATTAGACAAGCTAGTTCTGGAGTTCTAAGAGAGTTCTGGAGTTCTGGGAGTTCTAGAGTTCTAGGAGGTCTGGAGTAATGCTAGTTGTGATTATGCTTGTTTGGAGTGATAGTAAGAGTCTTGAAGCATAGGGAGGTTATGCTGCCAGAATCCTGAGAGAGAGAAGGTCTATTGCAAGGCATACATAGCTACTCGCCCAACCAGAGAATAGGTTCAACGTCAGAACCTTGGTTGTATCTTTCGCTGCCTATCATTCATTAATAGATGACTACTGTTATGGTTCCATTCTCATTTGTCTTATAATGGTTAATGTGAATTACATCCTTTCTGACTGATGTATAGTTGCTTTTACTAGATTTTACGCTTTTGTTTGTCTTCTCTTTGCTTGTGCAGGTGTCCGTCCACGAGGATAGTGGAGGATTGTGACCGGCCGGAGTGAAGGAGCGAGAGCGGCATCTCTTCATCAAACATAGCGCTAGAATCCAAGTAGGTGTTCATTACCCACTTTGTAATTGCAACTAGGAACTTGCAGAGTAGCATTGATTGGTTGTTGCTAGACCCGTTCTGGGCTAGTGGGATCACCTCTGTCCGCAGAAAGGATTTACCTGTTCAACAACGTTCATGTGAACTCGTTCAGGCAGGTCGTTCGGGCGGGTCGTTCGGGTGAACTCGTTCAGGCGGGTCGGGTGAGGGCGCACGCTGGCGAATGAGCCCTTATCGAAAAATGCTAAGTTGTGACCCGAGGTTGGCTTTGTGCATGTTCATGCAGCTCGTTTTCCCGTCTCTCCCTTGTCCCTTCGTTTCGGTGAGTCGTTTGAGGGCATGCGTGTGAACTCGTTCGGGTGAGTCGTTCGGGTGAACTCGTTCAGGAGGGTCGGGCGAGGACGCACCCGGGAAAACAAGCCCGTATCGAAAAATGCTAAGTTGTGACCCGAGGTTGGCTTTGTGCACGTTCATGCAGCTCATTTGCCCAGTTCTCCCTTCTCCCTTCGTTTCGGTGAGTTGTTTGAGCGCGTGCGTGTGAAATCGTTCGGGGGGTCATTCGAGCGGGTCGTTCGGGTGAACTCGTTCGAGCGGGTCGTATGGGCGGGTCGTACGGACTGGTCGTAGATGACTACTGTTATGGTTCCATTCTCATTCCATCTCGTGTCGATGATGTGGGAAACATTATGGCCCACCTTTGATGAAGATCACTTCCTGTCGACTTCAGCTCATTATCGAGGAAAGTGACCTAGAGACTCCCTTCCGGTACCTTGGAGCCTGCATGCCTCAATGGCAGGTTATTCGTGTTCGACGCGAGGTTTTCGTCATCGGCCTCCGATCGGATGACTCTACGGGTGTTCGACACCGACTCATTTATTCGCACACCGTGGATTGTACCTATAGTACCTTGAGGACCATCGTCATTATTGGTGGCTCCTCTCGCGTCTGTTAACAATTTTCATCATTGGCTGGTAATCAGACGATGTTCAAGCATGTACGACTTCGACTCCTGTATTCACATGTTTGGACTTGTACTTTGTTCGGGTTTGGATGGAGCGCAAGACCCTGGTTCTAGTCTGTTGCGGACCAGGTTGCGATTTTGTGGATCATTATTACATGACTCATTGATGGATGGCTGCGCCCATACCTAAGTCTTTTAGGATGGCTGCGACCATACCTCTTATCATCATGGTCTCTTCAGCTGGGTGGCTGCGTCCATACCACACACCTTCTTCGTATGTCTTTTGGATGGCTGCGCCCATGCCTAGACTACATGTAATCGAAATATCAGTTGTATCTACATGCAGATTCTCGGCGGCAGCTATATGTGTTATTGTAAAGCATTTCACCCCTCTCTCTCTCTCGGGCCTCATGCTTTAGGGGCATCTGTTACACAGTAATTTCTCGCCATTGGTCACCGTCCTTGTTACCCCTGTTTTCGTACATTGGAGGATACATTCTGGGACCTGTGAGCAGTGACATAGCCTAAAAACACTTGCATTATGTTCCCCTGAGTATGTATTTCATGTTCCCTGAAGACACCTTCTGCAAATTAGCCCTGAAAAGTGCCCTTTTTCCATTGGCGCAGGTACACAGTGTCTTATCCATGCCAATCACTGAGATCCTCAAAAAGGGGCGCGCCCATTGGCGCTCTGTCCTAGAACAACACTCGCGCCAACTAAGTTTTGTAATGATTTTTGGCAAACATGCACCCATATGTTTTTTCCTTTGAGATCATGAAGTCTTTTGAGGGAAAAAATCCATCTGATAGAGGTCGAGAGTCATCATCTATCCTTGACATCTATCCTCAGTAGCTTTTCAAAGATAATGTCGATCCACAATGGGCGTCTTGGTGCATTGAATCTTCCTCCCTTCTCCATTTATAAAATTTTGTCCTCATGCATTAGACAAGCTAGTTCTGGAGTTCTAAGCGAGTTCTGGAGTTCTGGGAGTTCTAGAGTTCTAGGAGGTCTGGAGTAATGCTAGTTGTGATTATGCTTGTCTGGAGTGATAGTAAGAGTCTTGAAGCATAGGGAGGTTATGCTGCCGGAATCCTGAGAGAGATAAGGTCTATTGCAAGGCATACATAGCTGCTCGCCCAACCAGAGAATAGGTTCAACGTCAGAACCTTGGTTGTATCTTTCTCTGCCTATTATTCATTAATAGATGACTACTATTATGGTTCCATTCTCATTTGTCTAATAATGGTTAATGTGAATTACATCCTTTCTGACTGATGTATAGTTGCTTTTACTAGATTTCATGCTTGTGTTTGTTCTCTCTTTGCATGTGCAGGTGTCCGTCCACGAGGATAGTGGAGGATTGTGACCGGCCGGAGCGAAGAAGTGAGAGCGGCATCTCTTCATCAAACATAGCGCTGGAATCCAAATAGGTGTTCATTACCCACTTTGTAATTGCAACTAGGAACTTGCAGAGTAGCATTGATTGATTGTTGCTAGACCCGTTCTGGGCTAGTGGGATCGCCTCTGTCCGCAGAGGGGATTTACCTGTTCAACAATTTGGCGACTCCACTAGGGAGTTTAGCTTGTTGTTTGATTTGTAAACTTTAGAAGGAGCCTGAAGCATGGCTAGATAGCCTTCGAAACACTATTGCTTTGCATTAGTGAAGTAGATTAAAGCCACTTCAGTCAATCTCCGGTTTGGTTTACGGACTAAACAATTTGGAGTTTGTCTTGCATGTTAGTTTTCTCTTGCTTGCCTGAGTTAATGAGCTTTCTGGGTCAGAAAACACGGTTGGCGCGTTTTTTCTTTTGACAGTCACGCCAGTTGGCGCGTTTTTTACTTTCACAGTCGCGCCAATTCCTGAATAGCGCAAGTTGCAGATTCACAGTCACACCAGCTCTGTGAATTTTGCCAGTTTGTTAGTTGAAAGCTCCTTAAACTCGGATTTTTGTTTTTCTATATGTTTTGCAGCTTCTGGAAGTGTGTTAGACCTTTGTGTGACTGGTTATTACTTTTATCCTTCAGTTGTTTGCTTATTTCTATCGATTTTGTATCCTAGCCCTAGAACATCTAGTGGCTTTGCATGTCGAGCCTTCTGTGGGAAGTTGTGGTTTGATAATCCAGTCAACTTTTTGGTTGTTTTCCGTACTCATCTAGTGGTTGTGAAAATTTGGTATTCTATGCTTCGAGTGATTCACTTCTAGCTTGTTTGGAAATCTCACCCAGTTTTCTTGATTTACACTTGATTGGTTCTTAGATTACATTAGAATCATCTTGTGTTTGAGAATTCTCTTGCATAGATCACATTTGCATAATTAGAATTCTCATTTGTGCATAGATTACGTTTGCACACTTTTCAAGTGAGTTGCGATTGCCTTCCTCCTTTGAATTCCTTTTTGTCTCGGTGAGCTTAGATCACATAGCTCATTAACCTTTGTTTTCCTTTGATTTGGGAAACTGGTTTTTGGTGTCTTGGGAACTTTCTTGTGTTTTCATCGAGTGATTTTATTCCTTTTGCTTAGTGTAGCTATCTCTCAAAATCATTTTAAGTGCTTTGTGCCATTGAAAAGAAAATCAAACTAGTATCTTTTCCATTAAATAGTTAAAAGGAAAAGAACATTTCGTTGGTTTGTGTTTTCAAAAGAAAAGTTTCCTTTCCTTACCATTAGTTGCATTAGGTTGTTTGATTGCTTGAGTTCGTTTTGTTTGATTGAAAAATTCCTAACCTTCTCATAGTTAGAATTCATCGAACGAAATGATGTTCTTTGGCATGTAATTTGCATCTAAGTATTTCTGAGAGATCATATGGTAGGACCTGAAATCAAAACTTAATTCAAGATCAACCGTAAAATAAACCAAATTTATCTAAAAAACGCATTGGAACTTAAACCTAGTCACTCTTGTTTTCACATTAAGGTTGGGTGATTCCTCCTGGTGTGATTCAATTGTGGTCTAGCACGGATTTGGGCTCCCACGTACCGTCGCGTATATATGGGGAGACTCTACTAGGTTCGCATCCTTTATCCATAGGAAGCCGAGTCCGCCGCCTTGTGAACCGTAACGCACTGAACACAGCATTCAGGAAGATTGACTGTAGTTCGGAAAGTCCTTGGTTCTCATACGCTTGCCAAGGTGTATAATCAGTTTTACGGATTGCTTGGTAAAACTTTTGCTTAGAATCTCCAGAGCAGTCACTTTTGATCCTTTTCGGACTCTCTAAAAGAAAAGGTGTATGTGAGCGTATTGTCACTTCGTGCTCATTAAACATTCGAAGGAGACTAGAGTCATCTTTTCGTCCTTTTCTTGACTCTCGAAACATGAAAAGGTCAAGTTCAGTTCCTGCGTCTCAAAAATGTATTTGGCCTCGATAACATTACCTGGTTAGATCTTATGTGTGTTATCTTGAGTAGGTTTCTTTTGATATGGCAACTTTTCCAGGGTTCACCAACCCAAGTTCCCCTCCTGACGGGAATCCTAGTCATTTCCCTCCTCTTGGGAATGTTGGTGCTCCTTATATGGTGACGTTATCCCTTCCAAGGTTAACTGTCGGGTTGCCTGTTTGGTTGTTTTCAACCTCCTTGGTCCCTACCGTGTCGGCTGATACTCCATCAGTCCCCCCACTTGAACAACATCATGTTGAACCTAAGGTGGACCTCTCCCCTTTGACGCCTACCTCTACGTTTTCTTCTTGTACTTCGCCTGGTGAAAGTCTTGATTCGAATAACTAGGTGGCTAAGAAGAAGAAGAAGAAGAGCAAGAAGAAGAAGTCTCCTAAGGGAGAGACTACAAGCTCAACCGTTACTCCCTCAAGTACACCTGAATTTGGGCCCCCTTCTGCTCCCCCGCGGAAGGTTAAGTTTCCTTGTCGATTATGCAAGGAGGACCATCTTCTTCGCGATTGCCCTAGCATTCCCAGGGTACTCGAAATATGGTCTCGCAATCTGGCCCACCCCTCATCGTCCACTAAAGCTCACGGCGATGTTACCTCATCAGTTGGGAATGGCAAGGGAAAAGGGAAGATTTGAATCCCCTGCAGACTTTGTGAAGGCAATCATCCCCTTCACCATTGTCCACTCATGGATAAAGCCTCCACTGTTTTGGAAAGTCTCCCAACTCCCTCGCCCCAACTCCCCGTTGGATATCAACGTCTCTCTGCAGCTGCAGATCATTCTCCTCCCGACAATGAGATTGGTTCACATTCTTCTCTTGTCCAGGCCCCTCTTCCCGAACCTGGCTGTGCCCAGCCTGTTCCAGACCAAACCTTGGTCGAAAAGAGTGTCGACCGGAGCTCACCTCTTGTCGACCACTCTATTTCGGAAGAGCAAACTTTCCATGTTCTTCTCGTCTCATCAGATTCTCCTGAGCTTGATAATGGTTTTCCCATCCCAGCCTCTCCGGAGAATTCTGATTCAGTCCCTTCCGAGCAGGGGGGCAACCATATGGTTCCCCCACCAAGTAGTTCGGTCGTTTCCTTCGATTGGAGTTGCTTGACTACCCCTCCCCTTCCATCCCATGTGCCTTTCTGGGTCACCGCCTATGCCTCCCATATGGTGTTGCCTGGAACTGTGTTAGATGAAGGAGCATCGGTTAGTCTTATGCTCGTTACTACTTGGCAGGCTTTGGGTTCCCCATCGCTTGTACCTGTTGCACCGAATCTCACCGCTTTTGATGGAGGAACGAGTCAACCATTAGGGATCCTTCCAAAGTTCCCTATCACTTTGGGAGGCAAGAATGTCTATATAGACGTCTCGGTTACCCAAGGTTCTTTAGACTTCAGTCTTCTCCTTGGTCGTGACTATGTGTATGCCATGGGAGCCCTTGTTTCTTCACTTTTCCATGTGGTTTCCTTTCCACACGATGGAAGAATAGTGACAATGGATCAATTATCGTTCATTCGTCCACAAGCCCCTCCGGCACAATTGTCCTTCCCTCTTGGTTCTCATCCACCAGTTGCATCTGTCTCACCCCAGATCAACTACGTGGCCACCTCTCCCATGCCTATATCCAGCAATGCCGCTATCGTGCATAGTCTCCTGAGGGCATTGGGTCCTGACTTCCGAGACATTGACCTCCCATCGGGAGTGCCACTCTTGGAAGCCCCGACTTCCTGTTCATTATGATGAATTTCGGGTGGAGCATAGTTCATTTCCTATGTCAAGCTCCTTAAAAAATGAAATTAGGATTGGTCGGAGCATAGTTCACTTTCCTATGTCAAGCTCCCTAAAAAATGAAACAAGGAGTTCGGAGCATGGTTCGCTTTCCTATGTCAAGCTCCTTAAAAAATGAAACTAGGACTGGTCGGAGCATAGTTCACTTTCCTACGTCAAGCTCCTTAAAAAATGAAATTAGGTCTGGTCCAAGCATAGTTCCTTTCATGTGTCAAGCTCGTTAAAAAATGAAACAAAGGTGCCGAGCATAGTTCCTTGTCTTGTGTCAAGCTCGTTAAAAAATGAAACTAGGTTCGGGTAGAGCATAGTTCACTTCCTATGTCAAGCTCCCTAAAAAATGAAATTAGGTTTGGTCGGAGCATACTTCACTTTCCTATGTCAAGCTCCCTAAAAAATGAAATTAGGTCTGGTCTGAGCATAGTTCCTTTCCTGTGTCAAGCTCGTTAAAAAATGAAACAAAGGTGCCGAGCATAGTTCCTTGTCTTGTGTCAAGCTCGTTAAAAAATGAAACTAGGTTCGGGCGGAGCATAATTCACTTCTTATGTCAAGCTCCCTAAAAAATGAAATTAGGTTTGGTCGAAGCATAGTTCATTTCCTATGTCAAGCTCCTTAAAAAATGAAATTAGGACTGGTCGGAGCATAGTTCACTTTCTTATATCAAGCTCCCTAAAAAAGGAAATTAGGTCTGGTCCGAGCATAGTTCCTGATCTTGTGTCAAGCTCGTTAAAAAATGAAACAAGGGTTATGAGGATAGTTCTTTTACTGTGTCAACCTCATTAAAAAATGAAACAACCCCCTTTCCAAATCGAGCCTTTTGATTAAGATCTCGTAAAATACAAGTCGAGTCTTTCCAAGATCTCGAAAGTGAACCTTCATTCCATCCACTTTGTTGAATGCAATGAAGCTTGGGGGGCATGTACCTTGTTTTGCGTCATTATGCTGGGGGCATGCGAACTCATAACAAGCATAGTTTTTCGTTTCAAGCTTGTGTAAACATGAAACCGAATCGAAGCAAAGTTCTCCATGGTTCAAGCTTGTGTAAAAATGAACCCATACCCGAGTCACCTTTAAGCTCTTTTCTGACTCATAAAATATGAAAAGATTGCCGAGTATTTTTTCCCTTTTTGACTCGCTAAAGAGAATAAAAATGGAGGTCTTCTTTTAGCTCTTTTTTGACCGTTTAAAGAGGAAAAGATTGCTGAGTTATTCCTCTTGGCTCGTTAAACGTTACTAAGGGGCAGTAGTTTTAAGTTCTTTTTTCGACCGTTAAAACATAAAAAGATTACCGGGTTTTTGTCATTTCAAACTCGTTAATGGTTACGAAACGACGTGGTTTTGATCATTTTTTTACTTTTTCAGATCAAAATCACTACTTATGAAAAGTACTCCTCAATCGTAATGGTCGGGTGGTTCTTTCGAGCATCGTTTTATACTTTTTTCGGGCTCGAGAGACACAACTTTACGAAAAAGGAAACCCCTGGAGTTTCCTTTTCTGTTGTCTTTTCAAACTCTTTAAACATGAAAAGACGCCGAGTTCTTCCTTTGTCAAACTCGTTAAAACTTGATGAAATCGGATTTTGTTGAAATGACGCACCACAAGCATATGCTATCCCTGTTGGAGAGGTAAATCCCCTCTACGGATAGAGGCGATCCCTACTAGCCCAACAGGGGTCTAGCAACAATCAAACAATGCTACACTGTAGGTTCCTAGTTGTAATTAACAAGTGGGTAAAAGAAACCTACTTGGATTCCAACGCTATGTTTGTCGAAGAGATGATCCTCTCGCTCCTTCGCTCCAGCCGATCACAATTCTTCGCTATCCCCGCGGACGAACACCTGCACAAGCAAAGAGAGAGCAAACACGGGCGTAAAATTTACTTTAAAACAACTATGTATCAGTCAGGAAGGATACAATTTACATCAATCATTCATAGGACAAATGGAAATGGAACCATAAGAGTAGTCATCTATCTTTATTAAACAGAAAAATAGAGTAAGGTACAACCGAAGTCCTGACGCTGAGTCCTTCTCTAGAGGGTCCAGCCAGCATGTCTTCCAAGCATTCACCTTTGAAGCAATCTCCCAAGTCAAAGAGGTCTCTCTCTCACATACAAGGCAACAAGCTCATGACCTTCCTCAAGCTCAAAGCAATCCTCACACAACACACCAAATGCCTACAAAGAGCAACACTAATGCACTAAGAATTCCTTAATCAAAGTCTATATGTTCCAAACTCCAAAACTAGCTGCTCATGGGCAATGGAGGAAGCTTATAAAGGAGAAGGAGTCTCCTTGAATAGCTAAAGGATGAGCTTTCCCCCAAGATAAGTGGATGGTCAGTCGAACAGACATGCCAGAGAAAGGATGGCGACCTCAACAATGCTAACAACCAAGTCTGGAGGGATCTCGAAGGCTGGTTGTTAAAACAACTTCGCCCAAATAGGATCAGCGCGGGTGAGACACTGAGCTGACGCGCTGACATCGCAGATCAACTATAGAGGAGGTCCGGTCAGTGCTCAACAGGACAAACGGAGGGTGCGCTGTTCGTAAAATGGGACCAGTGCGGAAAAGACGTGTGCTTCCGCGCTGGCAGCGCATCAGATACACTGGACTCCACCTATCAGCGCGATTATTTGATTAACAGACGTGATGATTCATTTAACTTAGGCAAAGAGGGTTTTTTAGCCATTTGAGGAGCATGAGCATAGGTGAATGTTTTTTCACAACATAGTAGGGAGACTGACATGATGGCAGTGACATTTTACTGTGTAACAGGTGCCCCCTAAAGCATGAAGCCCGAGAGAGTGGGAGGGGTGAAATGCTTTACAAGACTGCTGGACTGGAACACCACCGGAGAGAACTTGCAGGTGGATACAACTGATATTTCAATTACATGTAGTCTAGGCATGGGCGCAGCCATCCAAAAGACATATAGAAAAAGGGTCTGTGGCGTGGACGCAGCCACCCAGCTAAGAAGACCATAATGATAAGAGGTATGGTCACAGCCATCCTTAATAGGACTCAGGTATGGTCGCAGCCATCCATCAATGAGTCATGTAATGATGTCCCACAAAATCGCAACCTGGTCCATAATGGACTAGAACCAGGGTCTTGCGCTCCATCCGAATCCGAACAAAGTACAAGTTCAAAACATGTGAATAGATGTGTCGAAGTCGAACATGCTTGAACATCGTCTGATTACCAGCCAATAATGAGAGCTGTTAACAGACGCGAGAGGGGCCACCAATGATGACGATGGTCCTCAAGGTACGATAGGTACAATCCACGGCATGGGAATGAATGAGCCGATGCGAACACCCGCAGAATCATCCGATCGGAGGTCAATGATGAAAACCTCTCATCGAACACGAAAGACCTGCCCTTAAGGCATGCAGGCCCCAAGGTACCTGAAGGGAGTCTCTAGGTCACTCCTGGATAATGAGCTGAAGTCGACAGGAAGTGATCTTTATCGAAGGTGGGCCATAGTGGTTCCCACATCATCGACGTGAGATGGGTAGAGACAAGTTTGTTTTGCGTGAAATATCAGAGGGAGGTTATACTTGCAGAGGTCAACTTCTCTTGAACATATCGGCGGCACAACGATGGATTTGGCAGTATTTGGGGGTCAAATGATCAGAGGTCATAATGAAAGGACAATGAGCAGATGAGTGGCCAAATAGGATAACCCAAACCCATGGAAGCAAAAGTGAAGCGAGATGAGATGTCCCC
>APFE030242631.1:0-12545 GCA_000404065.3 Pinus taeda
TTTCATTCCTTTCTATTGCTTCTATTTCTTCCTCCATTGTCGTAACCCATTTTTCTTCTTTGACTGCATCTTCAAAGTGGATTGGGTCATCTACATGACAAAATAAAGCTAAGGAATTCAGACCTGCGCTTCTATCAACTTCATCTTGCTCATAAATTTCATTTAAATTTTTTAATTTTAGTCTTCTTGTGCTTGTTGAAGATGGGCTTGACATGTCACTTAGTGTCGCGCTTCATGCTGTGCTTGGAGAAAAATTTGCTTGGCTGCACGAAGCTGTCCTATTATTTGTTGATGGCATTGCTTGTTGCCTGCTTTGCTGCCTGAATAGGAGTAGAGGGAGTCGCAGTTGAGGGATTACTTGCTGCTGTTAATTCCTCTTTGTCCTCATGTGGTATGCATGCTTTGACACTGACTGTCTTTTCTAAACTTCCATCCCATGCTTCCTCTTCTATAAACTACACATCTTTGCTGATTATGACTTTCTTGGTTAATGGATTGTAGAGTTTGTATGCCTTATATTCATCACTATATCCAACATATATGCATTTCTCCCCTTTGTTGTACAACTTCTTTCTCAACTCATCTGGGACATGTGCAGAAGCCACACATCCAAAAACTCTCATGTGAGTGACAGTATGCTTTCTTCCACTCCATGCTTCTTCAAGAACTATGTTTTGGATGCTTTTGGTTGGACATCTATTCAAGATATATGCTGCACAAGCAACAACTTTAGCCCAATAATCATTTGGCAAATGCTTTGCCTTCAACATACTCCTTGCTGTCTCCAGAAGGGTTCTATTCTTCTTTTCTGCCACACCATTTTGTTGCGGTGTATATCTTATTGTAAATTTCTTGTGAATTCCATGCTCCCT
The DNA here is from genome assembly GCA_000404065.3 of Pinus taeda. Classification (NCBI taxonomy): domain Eukaryota; kingdom Viridiplantae; phylum Streptophyta; class Pinopsida; order Pinales; family Pinaceae; genus Pinus; species Pinus taeda. The sequence goes on from APFE030242631.1 coordinate 873, forward strand.
GCAAAATTGAAGGAAGTCATTTGAGATGTATTCTCCACCTCTATCAGTCCTTAGGATTTTTATGTAGTGTCTACTTTACTTTTCAACAAGAACCTTCTATTGGCGAAAGCGCTCAAACACTTCACTTTTCTATTTTAGGAGAAAGACCCATGTCTTCCTTGTGTAGTCATCTATGAAGGTCAATACACAGTGAATGCCACCAATTGATGGTGTCTGCATTGGTCCACATCAATCTGAGTGGACAATCTCTAAAGGTGCCTTTGCCCTCACTAACTTTCCTACTAGAAGTGTCTCTCTATGTTGCTTGCCCAAGATACATCCTTCACATATGCTGTCTTGTTTTTCTATGAGTGGCAGTCCCTTCACCATGTCTTTCCTATGCAGCATATTCAAATCTCCAAAGTTGAGATGTCCAAATCTCAAGTGCCATAACTAGTTTTCATCTTTTACCTCTGCTTGAAAGTTTACTTGTGTGAAAGCTGCCTCTTTTCCTCCCTCTTCTTGTGAGTTCATAGATAGTTGTTCTTGTGCACCTTCTTTCTGCAAATATGATATTATTTTTAGGGGAAACATTCTATTGTTTGTCATCTGAACCTTTGTAATCAGCTGCCTGCTTGGAGGCCTATCCAAAATTGTGCACACATCATTTTTGAAGAAGACATTGTAGCCTTTCTGCATAAGCTGTCCAACGCTCATGAGATTATGTTTTAGACTAGGGACAAAGTAAACACCTGAGATGTATTTCTTCTTCCCCTTCTTTGTTAGGATAATAATGCTTCCTTTTCCCATGACGGAGACTTTGCTATCAGTCCGTTATGTCACTTCATATTTCACACTCTCATCTGGATTAGAAAACATTTCCATGTTTCCTGACATGTGGTTGCTACACCTTGAATCTATATACCATATATCACTCTATTTTTTTTGTGCTACATTACAAGCTAAATCATGTTATCATGGTTTTGATTTTCTTTTATGAGATTTACACTTGGGTTGTTACTAATGTCATATTTCTTCTTTCTACATTCATTTGCATAATGACCATACTTCTTACAGTAATGACATTGAACTTGAGATTTATCATACCTCTGACCTTGTGCTTGATTTTGGCTTGGGCCTTGTCTTGGATTTTGATTGTTACCTCTTCCATTTGAGCTTGAAGGGTTACTTCTTCCACCTTTGTGTGGGCTTCTTCCTCTTCCTTTAGCATATGATCTTCCTCTGCCTCAACCTTGACCAAACGATACTTGTGTCTTGAAGGCATGCTCCAATGAGGAGTTTTCTGCTCTATTCAGTCTATGTTCATGAGAAATCAATGATGCATTAAGCTCATCCACTAAGAACAGTGGGAGATCCTTTGTCTCTTCTGTGGCCACAACAATGGCCTCAAACCTTGTTGGCAAACTTCTCAAAACTTTCTCAACTATTCTTCTTTCCTCAAGTGTCTCACCATGAGACTTGATTTGAGTAACCAACCCACTTACATGTGTAAGAAATGAGTCTACATTCTTAGACTCTTTCATACTGAGTGTTTCAAAATCTCTCCTCAACATTTGCAGCTTTGCTGTCTTGACTTTTGCCATGCCTTGGTAGGCTGTCTAAAGGATGTACCATGCTTGATTGGACTTTGTTGCTGCTAAAACCCTTGGGAAAATACTTTCATGAACTGCTTGAAAAATATAAAACAAAGCTTTTGAATCCTTCTTCTTGTTGCCCCTTAACACATCTTTTTCTTATTGAGATAAGGCATTATATGTTGCTTCATCTGCTGGTTCTTGAAAACCATTCTCCACCAAATCCCAAATGTCTTGAGAAGAAAACAGGGCCTTCATTGTAATAGCCCAATAATCATAATTTTTGCCATTAAAATGAGTTATTTGAGGATTAGTGAAGCTTGTGCTTGCAGTTTCCATTTCTGAGCGTAAAAAAACTTTCCACCTGCTGGTAAATGCGCTAAAAATAATCTGCCCTCAAAATAATTCTTACTGCTAGTAAAAACACTTGTTTTTACACTAACAATATTTAACCCACTCTCATACCATGTTAGAAATATTTAGGAAATTTAATTTTGGCAGAGGGAAAAGAGTTAAGGTTTTCGTGAAGCTACTTTCGCCCATCTAGTTTCGACACAACAAATCTGATTTCACCCAGCTACCTTCACGCAGCTCTCTTCGTGCAACACGAGCTTCGACACAAAATATTTGATTTCGCCTAGCTACCTTCGCGCAGCTCTCTTCGTGCAATGGCGAATACACAGACTCAAAAATAACCAAGATAAGGTTGGAGCAACACAATAAATCCTTAGTATTGAATTCTAAAACATGAAAATACATTCACATGAGGCTGCGGTTCATTCACCAAGTAAAAACTAAGGTTTATACTGATTTACATTCAGGTTGAGTAACACAGTGAAACACAATAACTGTTGTTTTCAGGCACCCACTAAAATTTGATCCACCATTTTATACACAGACTCAAAGATAAACAAGATAAGATTGGAGCAACACAATAAAAACTTAGTACACTAAAACACAATAACTTTTGTTTTCATACGTCCACCAAAATTTTCTCCACCTCTTTTTTTCTCTTACCTCTTACTCTCTAACCTATTACAAAATGACTCTTACATTCATATATATAAGTCAACATACAATTTTACATTTAATTCATGACACAACGAAATTAATATAATGTTGTTGTTGAATGTGATCACAATCGCCCACTTGTTTCTGAAGTGTGGGGCAATATTTGCTTAATAATTTCTTGCCCATATGTATTTACCAAAGTAAATTGATGGCTTTAAATTTCTTGTTGAATTTCACAATGAACAGAAACTCAACCTGCAAAAATATGTCTCACAAATATGGCTGCTCTCAAACTGTTTATTGCGGTGGTTGGAATTATTATTTCCAACCAAATCAACAAATATACTGACATTGTGTCAACTTTTCAACGACGCCAGCCTATGTGAATCAACACACAACTGAATAAACATCGCCCCTCACCAATTTTAAAGCGACGAGATTCTGGCTAGATAGACCAATTCAAGCAGGGCTTTTAGACCACACGTCACTCCAAATCACCAAATTCCTACACACCATCAGTGGATCTGTAATTCCACACTACCAATCCACTCAAATTCGTGGACCACCGAACATTCACAATCCTCAGCTACGACCTGATCTATCTTCGCTGAGTTGTGCGGCCAAACTATGATACAAAATAAAAAATTAAGAATATGAAATTTGGTAAATGAATCATGCAGCTCTCAAGTGAGACTAGTTGTCCCGAGAGGCTTGCTAAATAACATTATCATTTCATTGAATAAATAGTTGTCCCCCGAGGCTTCCTAAATAACATTATCATTTCATTGAATAAACAATCAAACATTACATATCTTATAAGATTACATTTCATTGAATAAACAATCAAATCTTACATATCTTTAATTTCCACGATACCTATTTATCAATCAATCAAACATTACATATCTTTCCAGGAGATTAAACAGACTCCTGGAAAATAAGATTTGAATCTTAAATACAAACACAATAAAAAACTGCCTAACAAATTATTTCCAAGTTTACAACCTGGACAACAACTTAATGAAGTTGCAAGTTTACCACTTGGATAACAACTTAATGAAGTTGCAAGTACAAGAGAGCATCTCTCTTGCACATCCAGGCAGCTTGCAAGATTGCAGTGCCATTGTCGAGGTCTTCATTTGTTATGTCCGGATTATTATGGCGCCCTAACAATTTGAGCACAGTGTCAGAAATAGTCAGTAGAAAGACTTGAAACTTTTAGAGCAACTAACCTCTTGATTGTTCCTCACTTTAGTTTGATTAATAATAAAATATAGAAGGCATTTATTCATGTGAAATGTGTACAAATTGAGTGGATCATCATGGCAAAGGAAAGAAACAGTCAGTAGAAAGACTTGAAACTTTTAGAGCAACTAACCTCTTGATTGTTCCTCACTTTAGTTTGATTAATAATAAAATATAGTGAAGGCATTTATTCATTTGAAAAGCGTTCTAACCTCTTCATTGTTCCTTAACTTTAGTTTGATTAATAATAAAATTTACTAAGGCATTTATTCATGTGAAAATATGAAATTCAAGGATAAATATTTAAAGGCTATTCTTTGAATAGTCAGTAGAGGTAATATTTGATAAATAGGGGATTCACGCCCATTAAACCTATGTGTGAAGAAATGGAAATGAAGTTAAGCCAATATTAAGTGATACAAACAATATTTTCTTAAATATGTATGCGAAATATGTATACCTAACACTAATAGTTAGTGGATTAAGGTTTGTGATTTTGTAGTGACCCATTTTACATTCAAAGCTTTGTATTTATTTATTTTTAAAAAAATATCCTATCGAAATACAATGAAAAAGATAAGATTCTTATAAAAGATTTAACTCATATCTTTATTTTTTTGAAAGTTCTCAAATTACTTACCATTAATGATATATGCTCAGATAAAAGCATTTTAATTTAAAAAAATCTATATTGAAGTGAGTGATATTTAAAAATATATAAATAATTTAAATAAATGAAAATTAATTTTAGAATAGTGATATTGTTAATTTAAAAGGAATATAAATACACAGTGGAGGTATGACATTACTTCCTTTTTTGTTTTAATAAAAACATAAATGTTATAATTTTTCAAAAAATTTGTAGACATTTATGTTTAAATAATTTTCTTTATTGAACTCAAAGTAAGAAATTGTGATCTTTTTATATCAATTTTATTAATAAAATGATTTTAAATATGTACATATTTTTAGTGTACACACATTATAATGCATTCACATTTCCATGTGTAAAAAAGCCAAGTGCATTCTCCATTCCCTCAATTTTTCTTCCCAAAGACATGTTATTATTAACTTGACCCAATCTTAATGAAGACAAGCAAGATATATATTACAATAATTGGAGATTAATATTTTGGATATGGGAGCTTTATTTTATAAGTATATTTTATTCAAAATATCTTTTTCATATTTGTTAAATTATAAAAAATTTAATCATTTTTAAAAATCTTTTGTTATTTTTTAAATAGAGCTTTCATTTTCCAATTATGGAGAAAAGACCCCCTAAACATGAAATCAAACCCTAACACTTATAAGACATATACATAAAACTAATTAATGTTTAGATGAACTCATAAATTTAATTAATGAGATTAGGAATATTAGAGAGCTATTTTTTATTTTATTGGCCACTTCACTTCATGTCATTGTTGCCTGCATTAGACATCTGTATGACCAATTATCGAGCATATCTAAATATAGGGGTAGTATGAGAGAATACTATTTAATAAAGAACAGGTGAAAATTTTGCATATAACTAAAAAGATATTCTAAAACCAATCAAACTCTTAATTTTAGAAAAAAACATGTTCTTAATCTTAGAAAAAAAACATGTTCTTAATCTTAAAAAAAGGCATATTTGCATGAACTAGTATCCATTTCAAACATGAAAAGTCCACCTAAAAATGGTTTATTATATTTGATAAACCTCCCTGTAATAATTAGGAAATTCTATTTTGTTTTCTTTCATAAATTATGAATCCAAATTATTACTAATTTCTAATTTCCAAATCATTTACTTTAGTATTAGTATTGAATTTATATTTTCTTTTCTCAATATTTAACACTGGCCATCAATAGCCCATTGAAAGGGCCACCTACTCCTAGGTATTTACCTAATACCCCTTCTAACCACCTCAATATAAAAGTAAAATTCAAGAGACTAATAATATAATATTGTTGATCGTGAAATTCGAATGGCATAGTTTTAGTTTTGTAGCCACGCACGAGTCGACCGTTGCTTTAGCATTTCAATGCATATCACTGATAAATTACACCGTATTATGCGTAATCTCATGAATCAATTCCTTCACATTTGTATCGTAATTATTCACAATCTCGCTTCCAAGAAAATCTGCTAAAACTCGAAGCTCGTTGCTTCTCATCACCCTAAGCCCAGATTTACAAAGTGCGTTAATAATATTTAAACCAGACCTCACGTGAAAAAGACTGAATTCAAAACCAGCAACGACTAGTTCCACCATTCCAACAATATCTTTCACTATGTCCAAACTCCGCAATCTACCCTTCTGGTAGTCATAGTTATACTCACCTTCCAAATTTTTAGCCGTAGCTGTTGGGTATTTTTGCAATGGGAAAATACCAAAACCACTAAATATAAATCACAGAGGCAATGCTCTGTTTTCTTTACACCAGGATCTTTTTGCACAGAGGAGTCTTTTCAAAATAATTACAGAGCACAGAGTATTTCACCACCATAAAGTAATTTCTATTCATTAAAATAAAATGACTGATATACATTCATCCTCTTTGCTGTGAGGGATTTACCAAAAACAACATTAAACCAAAACTCTGTTTTCACCTGAGAATTTACTGAGACATATTCATCCTCCTTCACTGAGAGGGATTCACCAAAACATTACAAAATAAATTACTCTGCCTCCTATGAAATTTTACACCACTGTGTAAATATTTCATTTACATTCACTGCTGTGTGAAACTATTCATGGTTTTGAAACCAAAACAACCCACTGGTTTTCTTCATTTACTTTCTCCTCCTTCTCCTGCACTGCTGTGCAATTTTTTACTTCTTACATTACCAAGACAAAATTACTCTGGTGCATAAAATCCCTTTTACATTACAGACCCAAAAATACTCTTGCACTTCTGTGCATTCCTTCCCTGCAATACAAAATTAATCTGTGTATTTTATATTCGCTGCTGCGAATTCACATACCATTTTCACTGTGTGCGTTTTTCACATTTTTGGTGCTGCGGACTATATCCTTTTTACCATGTGCAAATTACATAGCACACGCACTTCTCACACTGGATTACAATCCCTGTGTGTTTTCTATTGGCTGCTCCAAGCCCCACATAGTTTTTTTGTTCACCCCGTGCGATAATACAATATCACATTACAAACCCCTCTCCTCTTTTTCACTGCAGGGGTCGCTCTTCTTTTTTTTTAATGCAATAACATTTTTTTGTGTTACAATCCCCGTGGGAGTTTTTGTTTTCACATAACAAAAGGTCAACGTTTTTTTGTTTAAAATATATATTAAAAAAAACTTACCCATACTCCCGCCTTAAGAAATATTAAAACCTTACCAAAACATATGACAGCAATTAATTTAGCATATGGGATGGTGCACGCCTTATTAAATTTTAACAGGCCGTATGTACTTCAGAACAGGTTAAACTGCGCAGTACTTTCCCGGAGATCAAACGGCGGACATCAAACATGTTCAATCGGACGGATATCGGACAGGGTGAGCTGACCGTGTGATACCTTCCGATGGAGGCCTGAGGCTGATGTCATGCGAGCGTCACTGTTGGACAGTTGTCAGCTCCTAATTGCATCGGAGCTCGTTGCACGGAAACTGCTTTACGCTGAAGGGTGGTGCGATGGCTTACCACCGGTTTCAAGTTTGCTGCAGTGGTTTTGAGTTGCGTTGACTGTTGACCGCGCCTTAACTCCTGGCCTCCTGCGCACAGGGGAAATTATGGTTTCCAACAATCTTGATGACAAGTGTCTCCTTTGAGTTGCGTCCTCTGTATGATATCCTACATGGTTCCTACAGCTACCCTTCAAAAATTTTCATGGCAGAAATCCGATGGTTCTCATCCGCTTGGGTTAGTTATGGCCGTAACCACCTTACCCCTCACCGCATTCTCGCCTCATTTTCCTTCTGCGTTCTGCGTGCCCTGAGGAGCTCTGCTCAACAACTCATACCTTCGCCTTTTCTTTTGTCACTTACTTTGCTCAGGCTAGGATGCCAGGCAATCTCTACGGCAGTTTCCTTGCAGATTTGGTATTAAAATTTGTTTTCAGGAGATAAGATTATTTTTTTCCTATCTTTCGGTGGCTATGTTCTCGCCAGATTTTGGTGTTAGGGTTTCACGGCCGGCTCTAGAATCATGGTGCCGAAATCAAACTTGGATTTTCTGGTCAGCTCAGCTATATAACTTTTATGAATGTGGCCATTCGGCCTGCCCCTTCTCTGGGTATTACGATTTTCTTAGTCAATCAGGATTCGAATGTTTACAATACTGCCCGAACTTTAATAAATATGACTTCTTGTCTGCATTCTGACAATGCACTGTTTGGAGTATACGATTTTATGCGCAAATTTTGGTTTCCTCTATAACTTTGAATTCTGGGTATGACGACAACTCTGGGTTTTCAAACCCTTCGGTTTTTATTTATTTAAATGGTGAAAATCCTCCATGTTTTGTCATAGTCGTGTTTTCTTTCCTACAGTTACCATATTGCACGTAACAGTGATTAGGAATAGTTTGGCTCCATCGATTCCCCTTCATGGTTCAGTTTTTTTTGTAATTTAGTTCCAAAAACTAAAGTGGTATATCCAGCACATTGCTGTGAATAAATCCTTGCTGTAAAAGGGTATTCAGATACTATTTGTACTTCCAATTCGTATTTGTTTCTACCTCTTTCTAGATTTTACAGTCTTGGCTTACAACCGATTACAATTTCACTGTTTTTGTTTAATTTCCAGTTCTTTATTCATTACAGAGTGGGTACTGTCACTGCTCTAGTGATTAGGCGGGACCCGGTTCCTTCGGGACCTGCGACTCACCATGTGGAGCATATTGCATTTATAAATTTTGAACAAAGACCGTTTTGGATGGTAACATACATAGCACTAAAATTGACTTCTCACATAGGCTAACAGATATGCATGAGAAGCACTGTCCCTTTGGGGACTATACCATGTATTTATCCTCCTAAAAAGAATGAGAATATACAATCTATACAATCTACAGAGAGAAACAGAATCAACGGACACCTATGTTTTATGTAGTCCTAGCCTCCTAGGATGTTGGTACAAGTGTTCCAATATATCCAAATCCCATCACGAAGAACGTTGCAACTTGCATATAAAGGTAGATATAAAAGTGATTTTATCCTAAGATGCACATAAGAAAGGAGAGCATGTAAAGAAAGGAGAAATGGAGACAATCGCCGTAAAATCGGAGTTGACAATGGAAACATAAACATTGCTGACAACTCGGCAGGGATGGTGGAGAGTGAAACAGAACATTGGTGCAGTAGAGGCATTAATGGGTTTTCTAAAGAGATATGTCTCTCCAGGATTTGATGGCCACTCTTAACAACTCGGCAGGGATGGTGGAGAGTGAAACAGAACATTGGTGCAGTAGAGGCATTAATGGGTGTTCTAAAGAGATATGTCTCTCCAGGATTTGATGGCCACTCTTATTGGCAACAATGTCTTTGTCAGGTTTGCTTTCCCTTCTTTACTGTCGATTTAATTTTGTGATTAGTGAACACTGGTTCTATATATCTACAAGTCTTCTTTTGCTTTATTTTCTAGCTTTTTCTTCTTCTACAATTTCTATAACATATAAGCATTATTGGTTATTAATGGTAACATAAAGGCATATGAAATATTTTTTCCAATTTACCAGGGATCAATTTCAGGCAAGTAGATAATATATATTAGGAAAATGGTTAAATAGTGATGCATAGAATGTTAACGCAGGTCAGTAATAATGAAGCGTTATGTTTGGAAGAATGATTTCATAAAAGTGAGCTATTATTAGGAAATTAGGAGGTGAAAGCAGAGCAAATTTTACTGGTTCAAATCAAGAGGAATCTTTGAAAAAGTGTTAATAAATATTTTTTCCTATACAATGTGGTTTGTGAGTAGGTTTTAGTATCAACTTAAAATTAACTAAATTTGTTGCATTTCCTTCTAAATTGTTTGTTAATTCTGGTAGCTCGTATGTCACAAGAGATTGAAATTGTTTTCACTACACATCCAAGGCAAATGAATAAACGGATATTGCAATACAAGCACCTGCAAATTGCGGTGAGTTTTTGTGACTTGGATTTTAACATCCAACTTTTCCTTTAAAATGCATTTTGAGGTCGATGAAATTTTCCATGATGATATTTACAAGCACATTTATGAGGACTAAGAGATGTTCTCCTGCAATATGTTTTTAAAAGTTTTTTATAGTACAATGTCGTTTGAAACTAATAAGTATCAAAATTGCTTCTCTGATTTTCATACTCAAATTTTTAAAAGTTTTTGACGACAAAATTGCTTCTTTGATTTTCATACTCAAAATGTTTGTTACTGAGGATAATACTTTTCTCATGTTCCTGAGTACTCCATTCTTCTTTATTCTTTACTTCACACATTTCCATGGATTATTTTTCTCAATTCAGTTGTTTTTAATTTCTTCTTCATTGGTATTTTCATTTTGATGAAACATCTTTTCTGAAGGAAATGCCCTAGAGAGTATATTTATCTCAATCCAATTGTTTTTTTATCACCTATACATTGGTATTTTTATATGCTAGTTAGTGGTTGAACTAAGTTGCTCATTTTGTACCATAGTTAGATGTTTGCGATAATGGAATTTTTATATGCCTCATTATATTTTTTTTACAGGAAATACCCCAAAGAGAAATTAGTTGTTGAACTAAGTTGTTCATTTCTTACCACAATTACATGTCTGCAATAGTTATGATCTTTAAAATGGAAACAATATTTCCTACAAAATATGTGGTGTTTGTGAACATTTTTATGAAGTTACCCCGTTCTCCATTTAGACTGTCTTTTCTGTTTTGTAGCATCTGTTCGAATATAATAATCTAGCAAACCTGGCCATGAAGAGCGGGAATTGTTGATTGAATATTTAGTAAAATTTTGCTTCTGTTCACCCCCTAATTTTTTTGTTTATGTAGATATTTCATATAGGACATGTAGCTTCTCTTATTCTACATATGTTTCGAGTAATACATTGCGGGAATTAACAAAGAACAAACCATAGTAGTGTAGTATGTCTCTAAAATCATTTGGTTTTTATAGGTCTCTAAGGCCATTTGGCAAGAGTCGAAGACTAATTTTCCCTACAGAAATACTATTTCGCTGGAAGGTATTATGTTGTTGTATGTTGTTCAAGGTGATTAGTCAACAACGAAGGTATTATGTTGTTGTCTGGAAGGTATTATGTTGTTCAAGGTGATCAATCAACAACGATGTGTGCTTCAAAATATCCATTAAGATCTCACATTTGGAAACCAATGTACAAATGTGTTCCTTGTCCAATTTAAAAAACCTTTAGAATTTTTCTAATTTAAAAAACATCCATTAAGTTCTCAGCTTTCACACTTGGAAACCAAAACTCTGGCTCACACTTGGAAGCCAAAACCAATGTACAAATGCATTCCTTGTCCAATTTAAAAAACCTCTACAATTTTTCCAATTTAAAAAACAAAACCAAATGTACAAATGCGTTCCTTGTCCAATTTAAAAAACAATCTATTGATATGTTTTGCACTTTTTGGGGCAATGGCAATTGCAAGTAATAATTAGTTAGGCCTGTCTACCATTTTGTTGCTGGTTATGTTTGTCATTTTCATTGTTATGCTATGCTGGTTACATTTATTAGTCATTTTTGTGTTGTTTACATCTGTCAGTTCATCGTGTACTTAAAACAATCCATTATTATAATATAATGGATTAATTTCAATTAAAATTTACAATTTACAATTTATTATATTTGATGAAAAAAAAACATTTTTATAACTTATAATTATAATGGATTTATT